>KV011244.1:6991-33721 GCA_001598015.1 Dorcoceras hygrometricum
CCTCAGATAGCATAGGATATCCACGCATAAGGGCGAGCGGTGAATCCTCGACAACGAAGCATCGACTCCTACATGCATCGGAACCTCACCCAATCCCGCCATTTAATGACCCAAAGTGAGTCGGTAAACGGGTCAAAGTGAGGCTCCTATCATGTAGAGTCTCAATGACGTTTCGAGTAGTGAGGACTAATCAGTACAACCAAGACCTCGGACTTATCCACTCGACAAATGGTAACCACTTGGAAAGTCCGAACGAGGGTAGTTCGATAGATCACCAGGTCACTATCCATCTGCATGCTCAGAACATCACAATGTTCCCTACCAATGAAACATGGTACTTCACATCGCAGATGCTAGTCTCAAGCTCGGGCGACCTTATCCTCATTTTGACGGCCCAATCGACTAGGAACGAGTTCAGAATACACAGTGACTATTAGATGTGTTTCATGATAGCCATCATATCCACTATCACATCTAACATACACTATGGTGCATTCTAGATCTTTATCCAACACAATTGTTAACATTATAATCATAATGAAAATAAAGAATTCCATAAAGAAAATGCGTATGTCATATATAAAGATTGTTATACACAAGAGTCAATAAAACCCAAACGCCACAAGTTGGCTAGTTGGGCATCTACTCTAACATGTAGTAGGCACAGTGTACATCCTGGTACAAGGAAGATGTACCATGCCTTGAAGCAGCATTACTGGTGGAAAGGTTTGAAGAGTGATGTTGCTGATTTTGTAGCCCATTGTCTGAAATTTCAGCAAGTTAAGGCTGAGAGGATGAGACCTGCTGGTCTATTGCAAAGTTTGGATATTCCCCAATGGAATTGGGAGCATATAGAAATGGATTTTGTTACACGTTTGCCTCGTTCTAGTCGAGGGTGTGATGCTATGTGGGTTGTTATAGACAGATTTTCGAAGTCTGCTGACTTCATTCCCTACAGTATGACGTATTCTTTGAAGAAAATGGCGAAGCAGTACAAAGATTTCATGGTGCGATTGCATGGTGTGCCTATTTCTATCGTTTCAAATCGTGATCCGAGGTTTACTTCCAAGTTTTGGAAGAGTTTGCAAACGGCTTTAGGTACCAGATTGGCTATGAGCACAACGTATCATACCCAGACAGATGGCCAATCTGAGAGGACTATCCAGATTTTGGAGGATATGTTGAGAGCTGTGGTGATGGATTTTAGTGGTAACTGGCAAGATTCTTTTTCTTTGATTGAGTTTTCGTATAACAACAGCTAATCACGATTGGTATGGCACCATTTGAAGCTTTGTATGGTAGGAAGTGTAGATCGCCTGTGTGTTGGGAAGAAGTTGTGGAGAAGCAGCTGCCTTCTCCAGAATTTGTGCAGCAGATGAGAGATCAAGTGGATCTGATTCGCCAGCGAATGAAATCTGCACAAGATCGCCAAGCCAGTTATGCGAAAAAGAGGCATAGTCCTTTAGAATTTCAGGTTGGTGATCTAGTTTTCCATAAAGTTTCTCCTTTCTGCGGTGTTATGAAGTTTGGTATCAAGGGAAAATTAGCTGCTCGTTATGTTGGACCGTATGAGATTGTTGAGAGGATTGGTCCTTTGGCTTATCGGCTATTATTGCCGCCAGATCTGTCCTCATTACATGATGTGTTTCATGTGTCTATGTTGAGGAAGTATAAGCCAAATCCTTCGCATTTTCTAAGAACTGACGAGGTGGAGCTGGATTGGACTTTGAGTTATGTTGAATATCCCTTGCAGATCTTGAATAGAAAAGAGAAACAGTTGAGGAATAAGACCATTCCTTTGGTGATGGTTCAGTGGAGAAAACATGGTAGAGAAAATCTACGTGGGAGTTGGAAGAGAAAATGCAACGCGGGTGGCCACATCTGTTTGAGTAGATGTTTCATTTATTTCCAGTAGCTAGTTTTGTTTGTGTTGTTTGTTCCAGATATCTTGAACTCTTGGTTAGTAGCCTTTCGTTGAGTGTTAGTTTTTTGCTGTTTGTTTTGGCGCGTAGCGGGATTTTCCCACTGCTGGCTTTGTGTTGAGGTTTTGGTTCATTTCTGGAGTTGTTGCTTGATTTCGAGGAAAAAATCTTGTTTTAGTGGGGGAGGAATGTGAGACCCGAAAGTTTATTGGATTAATTGAGTTAAATTAATCGGATTTAGCATAGACCAAATTTGGCTTGAACAGATCTGGGATGAGCCAGCTTTGAGCTGGTATGCTTGGTGAAGCTATCAGGTCCGAAATGGTGCTTAGAACAGCTCTGGAAATTTAGAGATTCGGCGGAATAGGAAGCAGACTTGAGCGTGGTCAAAGTGGGTCAACAGTATTCAGATCCTGTAATCAGATCTGGTAGTCGCGTGTTATTCTAGGCGCGCAAGTGGAATATTTCACGTGGGTAGCGAAGCGATGTCGTTTGGGAAGAATCCAGATTTGAGCATGCAAGCCTTGTTAGTTCTGCGTGGACCGGACCGGTTCGTGGTTTTAGTGTGGACCGGTGTGGTTCGTTGATTCAGATCTGGCTATGCTGAGTGTGTGATATCTGGTCTTTTGGATCTAGTTCCGATGCGACGCCGTTTAGTGATTCAGATGTGGTCCGCGAGATGACGTGTCCTAGTGAGTGAGCGGTCCTTGTTGCGACGTCGTTTGGATAAGTTCCAAATCTGTTTATCGTATGGTCCAGGTCTGGAGTGTTACTCAGATATGAGTTGAGAACAAGCTTTGAGCAGTCTTTGTCGGTGGCTGTTGTTCATCAGATTTGGAGAACTTAAGTTATATATAGAGGACTTTGACGGGTTTTGCGATATTGTTTCCCAACAATAAGAAATATTTCGTAATCTTATCCTGTCGCGATACCGTAGCTACTGTTCACCGTAGCTTTTCTTCTTCGATTGCCGGCGGTAGACAGATCCGACGGACACAAGAGTGGTAGCGTTGGACTCCTCTTGTTAAGGCGATTCTTCTCATACCTCTTTCGCAGGCTTGGGATTAGCTGGAAGAAGATCGCGAAGGAAGCTCTTCTGTGTAGTCTATTAGCATAAGCGTGGAATTGATTCGGCCTTTCAGGTAGCTCGTTGGGTAAGTGATAGTTTCGTACTTCGTGCTTTGCTTACAGTTGTTGGTTGAGCTAGATAAGTAGGGCAGAGCTGGTGGAGCTTGTCGTTCCCAGTTCGTAGCTTTGAGCTTTCATCCCTGAGTTAGAGTTGTGTTGTTGATTAACAGGTTTCAGATCTTGTTGCTCGGGACTTCGCTTGTGTTAATTATAGCTCAGAACTGAGGTACGGATGTGATCTTGTTTTACAGCGTTGGAATTGGCATGGATTTTATGTGAGCTTCTGTGTTGCTTCTGTGTTGCTATTGCTTACTGATCTGCTGTGCTGTGTATGCTATTCGTTGTTTGTTGCACTCTGTTTCATGGGCATACACTCATTATTCATGTTGAGCTCAGATCATGTTTAGCCGTGCCATGTTATATTGATCTGTGTGTACCAGGATGCCTGTTGGAGGACGAGCAGGTAACTCCCTTATGCCTCATCTCCCTGCTGGGATCTGTTAGTCACTATGAACGGAGTGGGTAGCTCCCACATCTCATGAGTTGGGCAACAGCAGGTTGAGCTGTGTTATGAATTTGTACAGTGTGTTGAGCCGAGTGGATAGCTCCCATATACTCACACACCCGTGTCCACTATCCTTTCAATGATCTGTTATCGGTTGTTGGGTAGTTCTTTGAGATCCTTTGGCTCCCTATCTTCGGTTGTAGCCTTGTTCTTATGCATAGCATTCGCATTTTATCTATTGCTATTTAACTGTTGTTTTCAGTTGCTCTCCGTACTTGGGTTTGACCCCATGTCCCTCTGGGACTGGTTGTCTTGTTTGCCTGTGTGTGTTTTCAGGTTACCATGGTTTCACAGCTGGTCGTGGAGCTGATCCAGCTGGTAGTGCCCCAGGAGGTGGATCGAGTGTCCCAGTTATATTTATTATATATTTAAATTTGGGAGTCACTCTATGTTGTATGTTAGTTGTGTTGTATTTGGTTTCGAGTGTTGTAAAACCATTATTTTGAATATTGTATTTGTTGGATTAACGAGACCCTCTGTTAAAGTGCAATGACTAGTTATTCGATCAATAACCAGTGCTAGAGGGTTTAACCAGATCGAATGACAAGACGCATGATTCAGCCAGAAGTTGAAGTCGGGTTCGCAAAAATCAAGCTGGTTTCAGCTGAAAGTTGAAACCAGCCCGATATAAGGCGAGCGCTAAACATGCCAGTTCCAGCTGGAAGACTAGAACCAGCTCGACACTTCGGCCGAACGATCTGGTTAACTTAACTTGAGCTGCAATAGCTCAGTGTTCTTGAATACTTTGTGCACCGAGATACAGATTGAGTAATGTAAATAAAACATGCGGAAATAACTCAAACTGCACTCTATCGTTCGAAGCCCAATTAAACAGTTATAAACACGTAAGCAAACATGTGATGCGTATAAATGTAAATACATACGCTGAATTTGTTTCTGGAAGTTCGGAGCTCAATATCCTACATCTCCCCTTCTTCCACCATGGGAAGGATCCACTAGAAGACTTTGATTACAACGACCCCCGCTGCAATCCACTCCTACGACCCGCAGCCGCAAGAACTCCTAGCTTCTACCTATTGCACACCAGCCTGCAAGCTGTGTGACTAACTTCACTTATTTAACGCCTCAGTGAGAAAGGCTACACACACTTCTTTAACGTCTCAGTGCGACAGACAACTAGACTTGTTTAACGTCTCTGTCCAAAGACTACAATGGAGAGTATTTGAATCACATTCACTCTTTATCTATTTCGCTCAACTCTCGAATATGAGTGAATGTGTGTGTGTGAGATTTACAGTGTAAGCACAATCTCTCAATGAATTAAATCTCACACACTCTGGGAAGTGCTCCTGGTTTGAGCTGGTTTTCGGCTATCTTCCCAGGTTCAGTGTTGTGCGTCTCTTGATTTTCTGATTGAATTTCACACAACTACTCTCACTGTTTTTTCTCATTGTCTTCTTCTGTTCCATTGTTCCTGTATATAAAGCCTCTGCGAGGATTAATACGTTGGACACAAAGTTGTAGCCGTTCTGAAAAGTCTTATGGCGCATATGTACTTATGTCCTTTGGATTTTAAAGCCTTGCAGGCTTTATGTGACTTGAGCTCTTTTCATCGATGATTCTGCAGCCTTTGGTCACTTCGAGCTCTGTCCCGAGAAGATAATACAAGCAAGTCGATTTAAATACTAGATAATGTTTGTCGTATAGCATTGTTTTCAAATCTCCTTTCTCGTGGGTTTGATGGCACCTGTCCTGCAATCAAGCTGGTTTGTCCTTAACCAGCTTGCCAGATTGTTCATCAATCTGATCTTGTTCGAGCTGGTTGCTTCTTCAAGCCGTTCAAAGATCTCTTCGTCTCCTCTTGTTTGCAATCGCTCTTGAGCAACTCTTCTAATTTGCTCTTGTCAGCTGATCTTCTTTCGAGCTGACCTTCATCATCTTCAGAGCTAAGGTCTTTTTTCACGATCTGTCCTTGAAGATTATGTCCAGTTGGTTTGTCCTTAACCAGCTGGTTTTTAGTCTGCTCCTGTATTTAAGCAGACACTGCTTTTGAGCTATTCCCCAAGCTGGTTTTCTTAGGTGAACCATCTTGAGTTGAAGAAGACTACTCGAGTGCCCCACCAGCATGCAGATTCTTCCTCGTCCAAGGTGGGCACCTAGAGCTAGTCTCTCTTCTCGTTGAAGCAGCTCTTCTGCCCTTGCTGACTTTCCAGTTGGTCCTTCAGCTGGTCGTTCAGCAAGGGATATTGTACATCGCTGGTGATCGGATCTGCACTCGATTACTACGCTTGTACCTGTATTCGCACTCAATCACTGCTCTTGTACACTGCAGTTGATCTGCGCTTGAGCTATTCTGTACTTGAGAATTCTGCACTTCAACTCTGCACTTCAGTTCTGCTCTTGATTCTGCGCTTGAACTGCTCTTCATACTTTGCGCTTGATTCTGCGCTTGAACTGCTCTTCAAACTCTGCGCTTGATCTTCATGCTGCTCCAACATCCAGCTGATGAACCAGCTTGATGTACCCTGCACTTCTGGAAGTAAACTACCGAACCAGTTTGGGCGTCCCCTTATTGTTCCAGCTAGATATCTTCGACCAGTCCAGCTCAGGCGTCTCTTCACTGTCCTAGCTTGGATATCTTCACGTCTACTCCAGTCTAAGATAGCTGCGCATGTCAAGTAGAGCGTTAGTACAATAGAAGCAGATTTTGTGTGAATCAAAACTTAGATTCTGATCTGTAAAAAGAGATCCAACAGTATTTTAAATTATGTTTTACAAGTCAGGCCAAAAAGCGAAAATTTAGCCACTATTTTAATGCTTCCGCTATTGTGTTTTATGTGGTTTTACTCTGATTGAGCACGAGGCCTGACACTATGCACTCGAAACAGCGGTAATATTGTTGAACAATGTCTACACAAAGGCAGCGGATAAAACTCCATATGAGATATGGATGGGCAAGCCACCCAAGTACTCGTACTTGAGGATTTGGGGATGTCCTGCTTACGTGAAGCAGACAGTGGGAGATAAGCAGGATAATAGACCCATCTTATGCTACTTCATTGGGTATCCAAAGAATTATATTGGATATTGTTTCTACTATTCCAATGAAACAAAAGTGTTTGTTTCTAATACACCTTTCTGGAAAGAGAATTTCTACTTAATAGAAAAGGCAAGATAGTAGAACTCGAAGAAGTTCGAGATCCAACTGAAGTATCAAGTGAATCTCCCGCACCTCAAGAGCCAATCCTTGATAAGGACACACCTAGGAGATCTGAAAGGGTTCCTAGAGCTCCTGCTAGATATGGTTTCCTGCTTGAAGGGGATCAAAGTGATCAAACTATTGGATGTGATCCAAGAACCTTCAAGGAGTCCTTGATAAGGACACACCTAGGAGATCTGAAAGGGTTCCTAGAGCTCCTGGTAGATATGGTTTCCTGCTTGAAGGGGATCAAAGTGATCAAACTATTGGATGTGATCCAAGAACCTTCAAGGAGGTAATTTCCGATACTGGTTCTAATTTGTGGTTTGAAGTAATGAAATCTGAGATTGAGTCAATGCATTCCGTCGCCGCCCCCCGTCGTCTTCGTGCCTTCGGAATTTGTTCCGACCATCTCGGCGAGGAGATTCCGTCCGTTAGTTTTCTAGTGCAAACCGGTGAAGGAGTTGAGATTCTGGTCGTGGATCGGATTAGGCGTCAATCAGACGTTCAACCGTTGAAGTTACAATTCCCTCGTGGAATTGGTTGGAGCCAGGCGCCATCAAGGTATCCTCTAAACATTCTATGAATGTTTTGATTATTATTTAGGTGTATTGACCGTTCCCGGGCTCAAAATTTTAAATTCTTTCGCTGCGTCCTGGGAGCGGGATCCGGATCCGCCACTGCGCAAACATCTCCGTGGGGATTAAATCAAGGACGAGAATCCTCATCCTCAATTATAATATATTAAATAATATGTAGATATTATTTAATACTAGATATTATTATTACTACACTTATAATATATCAAATACTATATATATTATTATTATTCAATAAAAACTATATATCATTTATAAATAAATTATTATTTAGTTTTTTATAAAACAAAAAAAGTTCAAATTTAATTATAGTTGGAACTTTGAAGTAATTTAATATTAATGAGAGAGAAAGGTGAAGGAACTTGGGTATGAGATAAAAGTCTCACCAAATCTCAATGGTGAAAAGAAGAAAATTTATTATTTTTTATAATTGTACCTATGAATTTATAGTTGATGGGTTCGAATCACTTGTTAGACGGGGGTGGGTGAATAATATATTAGAAAAATTTTATATATGGAGTTGTAATAACTCCGGCTCTTGAAAACTTGAGCACCGAGAGGTTGTATCGAGTTTAGTGTTCATACCAAACGGAAAATACTCGACATAATCCTCTAAGACCGATTTATGCATTTTGTAAAGCATTTGAAAAGAAATGCAAGTAAAGTTGCAAAAACAATTTGGTTGAAACATTTTATCAAACACCTAAAATGCTTCAAGAGTGCATATGAAAATAATGAATGAAAGCAACAAGATAAATACATAATTTGTTTATGGAAGTTCGAAGGCAACACCTTCTACATCTCCCTTTCTTCCATACTGAAAAGCTCTACTAGAGACTTGGATTCATACAAAACTTTGTAAAAACCACCTCAGCTGGGACTTATCCATTGCCCAAGCTGAAACTCCTAGACTTAACATATTATGCACTTGTTTAACATCTCTGTGCGAAAATAATCACTTGTATATTCTCAATGTATCATCACATACTAGGAAGTGCTCTCTATAAGCTGACCTCTTCATGATTAATTCCCTCTTTTTGTTCCCTCCTATATTCCGCTCTTCTTTTCTCCTATCTTAAATGTGCCTATGTGCATGCGTTGTTAATCTCCCAAGTATTATATTTATAGCTTTCAAATCTGATATGAATGTTAGGCATAAAGAAATAGCCGTTGGAAAAGTTTCTGGACACTTTTGGTCAATTACGACAATTCTGTCCAAGCTGGTTTTGACCGTGTTGTGCTGGTTTGACGAGAGGTGTGCTGAGTTGACCAAAGGTATGCTGGTATGACCAGAGTTGTGCTGAATTGACTAGAGCTATGCTGAGTGGACTAGAGTTGTGCTGGTTTGAAATGCTGGATTTTCTTCGAGCTGAATTTTCTCTAAGCTGAATTTTCTCTGAGCTGAATTCTCTAAGCTGAATTTTCTTTGAGTTGAATTCTCTCCGAGCTGAATTTTCTCTTAGCTGCTCTTGTCAACCAACTGTTCTTCTTCTCGACTGAGCTCAGCTCTTCGCTTATAATGTACAACTCTTCAGTCCTCAACTTTGATTTGATCCGATCTGCTTCCGGAGAATATCTGCATACTCAATTAAACTGTTTGAAACATAATTACAAGTTTTCTGTTCATCAAAATTAATATATGATCTGTTTCCAGATCCAACAGTAGTTTGTACATAAAAAATTCCATAAAAATTACATAGAGCCTGTAGTGATTCTGGATGCCTATAGATTTATATGAAGTTTAAAAAGTTGAGGTTCAATAACACTTTACTTTTAAAATCCATGAAATTGTAGTTTGGATACCGCTAAATCTTTTATAAAATTCATAAAAATATAAATTTAATAGCTCAGAATTTTTAAAATCCATCAAAACTATAAAATAATTACAATGTCACTGATGGAATACTCCATAAAAGTATTTTAACCAACTTTTATTTCTTCATCAATATGTATTTGCATTTCCCATGTTACATTACAACCTTGGCGCGTGGGTGGTTGTCACTGAAAAAAAATACTTTGTTGGTCCATTAATTCGTCTAATTTTGTGTGACAATTTTTTTTTATGTTTGGTTTGGGACACTTTTTATTTCATTTTATTCAAATTTTCGTGTTATAGTTTTTTTAAGATATTGAAACATGTTTTATATAATTTAAATTATGATATTTTAAGGTAAAGAGATACTAAGATTTATGATATATTCTGATAAAATTTTATTAATTACCATGTTTCATATATTATTCACCCATACCAAGCTTCATCTCTTAGATTTTTTCTCCATATATGTGGAGATATGATACTAAAAATTGATGTCGCAGACACGACACGTAAGGCTGACAACAAAAATTAGAAGGCTATAAAATTATATTAGATCAATGGGTCAGCGGAGCCGATTAGTGTTATAACTTTCTCCAATATTGTTAGAAGCAATGAATGAGCAGAATAAATAGAATAAACAGAACACAACAATTTGTCCACGTGGTGTCGAGTTGGAAATGTTCTAGACACCTGTCACTGCCAACTCATCTCTATAAATAGAATCAGATTGTATTTTTGTTTTTACTAAGAACTTTGTAATCATTTTTCTGAGATAAATAAAAAGGCGTTCTCCTTTCACCTTCATGAGCTTCGTTGCTCTTCAATGGAAAATGCTCCATTAAAGCTTGTTGATTACTAATATGGTAACAGAGCATATAAAGCTGCTTCTCTGATTCTCTTTCCTTGTTGATCAAACTTCAATTGAATCCAAATGAATGGTGAGAGGCGGCGGAGGTCAAGCTGCGAATCAACTGCCGATCGTTTCCCCACTGCTAGAGGATTCGAGCAGTCCCTACTACCTCCACAATGGAGATCATCCAGGTCTGCTTCTCGTTTCCAATCCTCTTGTAGAATCGAATTATAACACATGGAGACGCGCTATGATTGTAGCGTTAACGGAAAAGAATAAACTTGGATTTATCGATCACTCTATTGATTGTCCTCGACCTGAAGACCTACTCTAAAGATCATGGATTAGATGCAATAGCATGGTGATATCCTGGATCTTAAACTCTGTAGCAAGAGACATAGCGGATAGTTTGATGTACATGCAAACTGCTGAAGAAATCTGGACAGACTTGTATGACAGATTTCATGAGAGTAATGCTCCGCGAATTTACCAAATTAAGAAACTGCTTAGTGGTTTACAGCAAGGATTTATGGATTTTAGCTCGTACTACACTAAACTGAGAACGTTATGGGATGAGCTCAGAGATTATCAACCTACTTCGCATGTACCTGTGGATCAATGAGAGAATGGATAAACTATCAAAATCAGGAATGCGTCATGCATTTCCTAATGGGATTGAATGAATCGTACGCTCAAGTTCGTGCACAGGTGCTGATGATAGAGCCACTACCAGTCATAGCCAAGGTCTTTGCGCTTGTTATACAAGAAGAGCGGCAGAGATCTATTCACTATGGTGCTTCTAAGACAGGCGTTGATCATTCTGTTATTCTAAGTAATGTGAATTCATCGACAACTGCTGCAGCATCTTTGAGTACTTCTCAGGGAGCAAAGGGAGGAAGGGGAGACAGAATTGTATGCTCTCATTGACATTTCAGGAACAACACAATTGACAAGTGTTATAAACTTCATGGTTATCCTCCGGGGCACCCTAAGTTCAAGTCGCAGATATCTCAAGGTAGTGCGCAAGCTCATCAGGCATCGAGTGTCACAGAAACTCACCAGTACACACAAGGTGATAGCTTAACTCAAAACCATGCAGACAATTGATTGATTTCTTGAGCTCTAAACTCCAAATCGGGCAGAATCTCCCCATGGAACATCAACCAAGACAACCGTGTCATGCCTTACTGGTATATGCTCTGCCACCTATCATATCCCTAATATCACAAGAATGAACTGGATAATGGATACAGGAGCAACTCATCATATCTGTTGTTCTCTGTCCATGTTCAAATCCTCTAGAGCCATTCAATCTAAGGTCATATTACCCAATGCTCTCACAATTCCGGTCACAATTGCTGGTTCAGTTGCTGTAACCCGTGACCTTATCCTAAAAAATGTTCTTTATGTTCCTGATTTCCAATTTAATCTTTTATCAGTAAGGTCCCTTACAGATAATCACAATTGCTGAGTATCTTTTATGTCTGATTCTTGCAAAATCCAGGATACCAGCCAGAGCAGGACGATTGGGATGGGTAAAAGGCTTGGCAACCTGTATGTGCTACTGCAGCCTGATAGGTCTTTTCCCTCTTATATTTGTAACACTTCCTTTTCTACTAGTGAACAATGGCATTGCCGTATGGGGCACCCTTCTTTTAACAAATTGTCTAGTTTGAAGGGTGTTCTGAATATAGAAAATACTGATACTGTAAACATTTGTCACACATGTCATTTGTCCAAACAAAAGCGCCTTCCTTTTGCGCCAAGTAATAACAACTCTGCTCGATCTTTTGAGCTTTTACATATTGACATATGGGGTCCTTTTTCTCAAACCTCTGTCGATGGCTTTCGTTTCTTTCTTACGATCGTAGATGATCACTCCCGATACACATGGGTGTACATGTTAAAATCCAAATCCGATGTGTTATCTATTTTTCCTGACTTTTGTCGGATGGTTAGTACACAATTTGGTGTCACATTTAAGTCTGTTCGAAGGTTAACCGTACACCCTCACCACTCCTTTCTCATAAAACTCCATTTGAATTACTACATGGTAAACTACCTTCCTACTCACATCTTAAAATTTTCGGATGTCTATGCTATGCTTCCACCTTCACATCCTCAAGTCACAAGTTTTCCTCTCGTGACATCCGTTGCGTCTTCATTGGGTATCCTCCAGGATATAAAGGATACAAACTTCTTAATCTGGAAACCAACGAGATAATAATTTCTCGTGACGTAGTTTTTCATGAAAATACCTTTCCATATCAAGATATATCGCCTGCTAACCCTTATGATATGATTTTTGAAGCCACCCCACCATCACAGATAACTTCCTCTATTCCTGTTAACTCCCAGAAGCGATATCGTGCCAACAGGGCTCTACATGCTCCCACTCATCTTAATGAATATTACTGCTATTCAACTTCTGCCCCCTGTTCTATGTCTACTGCTCACCCTATACACCCTCTCGTCAATTATTCCAAACTTTCATCCTCACATCGTGATTTTGTCCAAAGCATTTCCTCAATCACAGAACCCACCAATTTTTCCCAAGCTGTGTCCCTTCCACTTTTATGTCTGATTCTTGAAAAATCCAGGACACCAGATAGAACAAGACGATTGTGATTGGTAAAAAGCTTGGCAACCTGTATGTGCTACTGCAACCGTATAGGTCTCCTCCCTCCTATATCTGTAACATTTATTTTTCCACTAATGAACTATGGAATTGTCGTATGGAGCACCTTTCTTTTAACAAATTGTATAGTTTGAAGAGTGTTCTGAATTTAGAAATACAGATACTATAAACATTTGTCACACATGTCATTTATCCAAACAAAAGCGCCTTTCTTTTGTGCCAAGTTATAATATTTCTGCTCAACCTTTTGAACTTTTACATATTGACATATGGGGTCCTTTTTCTCAAATATCTGTAGATGGTTTTCGTTTCTTTCTTACCATTGTTGATGGTCATTCTCGCTATACATGGGTATATATGTTGAAATCCAAGTCCGATGTGTCATCCATTTTTCCTGAGTTTTGTCGAGTGATCAGTACACAATTTGGTGTCAAAGTTAAGGTTCAGAGTGACAATGCTCCCGAGCTTGGCTTCACTGATTTCTTTGATAAGACATGAATCATTCATTATCTCTCATGTGTTGAGAGACCTCAACAAAATTCGGTTGTTGAAAGAAAACACCAGCATATACTCAACGTAGCCAGAGCATTATTCTTCCAATCCCACATCCCTCTTGTCTACTGGTGTGATTGCATCACTACGTCCGTGTACCTCGTTAACCGTACACCCTCACCACTCCTTTCTCATAAAACTCCATTTGAATTACTACATGGTAAACTACCTTCCTACTCACATCTTAAAATTTTCGGATGTCTATGCTATGCTTCCACCTTCACATCCTCAAGTCACAAGTTTTCCTCTCGTTCTATCCGTTGCGTCTTCATTGGGTATCCTCCAGGATATAAAGGATACAAACTTCTTAATCTGGAAACCAACGAGATAATAATTTCTCGTGACGTAGTTTTTCATGAAAATACCTTTCCATATCAAGATATATCACCTGCTAACCCTTATGATATGATTTTTGAAGCCACCCCACCATCACAGATAACTTCCTCTATTCCTTTTTACTCCTAGAAGCTTTCTAGTTTGTGGCCTCTAAAATATCTGGGCATTACATACCCATACCTAGAGTGATCGTCGGTAAATGTGATGAAGTATGTGTGATCGTATTTAGTACCAATACTAATCGGACCACACACGTCAGTATGGATCAAATCCAATAGGCCTTGGGCACGTTCAGGCTTTCCCTTGAAGGGTTGTTTAGTCGTCTTTCCCTTGAGACAAGACTCACAAGTCGGTAGGGAGTTAATGTCTGACAAATCAAACATGTCACTCCTAACTAACTTGTTCATCCTACTTAGAGAAATATGACCTAGCCTAGCGTGCCAAAGTTGTGCTGGGTTTAAGCTATCGTATTTCCTTTTAATCGTTGTTGTATGTGTTTCAACATCGCATGCCAACAGGGCTCTACATGCTCCCACTCATCTTAATGAATATTACTGCTATTCAAATTCTGCCCCCTGTTCTATGTCTACTGCTCACCCTATACACCCTCTCGTCAATTATTCCAAACTTTCATCCTCACATCGTGCTTTTGTCCAAAGCATTTCCTCAATCACAGAACCCACCAATTTTTCCCAAGCTGTGTCCCTTCCAGAACTGGAGACAAGCCATGGCTGAAGAACTTAAGGCTCTTGAACTCAATCATACATGGTCCATTGTCTCTCTTCCTCCAGGGTAAACTCTGCTGTTGGATGCCGATGGGTGTACAAAGCGAAATTTGCTACTGATGGTAGTCTCAAACGGTATAAAGCTCGCCTTGTTGCCAAAGGATACACACAACAAGAGGGACTTGATTATTTGGAGACTTTCTCCCCGGTTGACAAATTAGTGACAGCGCGCATGATGCTTGCTCTTGCAGCTGAGTGAGGTTGGTATTTGATCCAGCTCGATTGAACAATGCGTTCCTCCACGGTGATCTGACAGAGGAAGTTTACATGACACTGCCTCCTGGTTTTAGCACTGAGGGGGAGTCTTTACCTCCACGAGCTGTTTGCAGGCTCTACAAATCTATTTACGGCCTAAAGCAAGCCTCACGACAATAGTTCGCGAAATTCTCATCAACACTGATAAGCATCGGCTTTACTCAGTCACATGCAGACAATTCGTTGTTTGTCAAGAACTGTAACAATGTTTTCTTGGCTCTAGTGGTGTATGTAGATGATATTGTGATCGCCACAAATGACCAAACCGCAGCGTCCGAACTAAAGGGTTTTCTCAATAGCAAATTCAAGTTGAAGGACTTGGGGAACCTAAAATACTTCCTGGGAATTGAGGTGGAACGATCAACACGTGGTGTGTCCATATGCCAAAGAAACTATGCAATGAATTTGCTCACGGAGGCAGGACTTCTAGGATGTAAACCATGCACGAATCCAATGGAAGCAAACATTAAACTCATGCAGGACAGTGGAGAAATGCTATCTGATCCTTCGTCCTATATAAGGCTTATTGGAAGACTGTTGTACTTGACTATCACAAGACCTGATCTTGCCTTTGCTGTGAACAAACTTAGCCAATATGTGTCAATGCCACGGGTTCCTCATATTGAAGCTGCACTCAACATACTCAAATATGTAAAGGGAACTGTTGGGCAGGGGTTATTCTATAGCTCCAGTTCCGATATGAAGCTTAGGGCCTTTTCAGATGCTGATTGGGGTGCATGCCTTGATACTCGGAAATCTGTCACTGGTTATTGCATATTTCTTGGAGAATCTTTAATATCTTAGAGGGCCAAGAAACAACAGACAGTCTCTAGATCATCTGCTGAAGCGGAATATCGATCGATGGCTGCTTCGACCTGTGAAATACTATGGAGTCATCAGCTCCTTGCAGACCTTGGGAACACATTCGATGGGCCGACAGCCTTGTTCTGTGATAGTCAGGCTGCAGTACATATAGCATCAAACCCAGTATTCAATGAAAGGACTAAGCATATTGACATTGATTGCCACATCGTGCGAGAAAAGGTCCAACAGGGTATTGTGAAGCTGATGCATGTTTCTTCGGTGAGGCAGTTGGCAGATCTTTTTACTAAACCACTACTTCCATCCCGATTTCATGATCTGTTGAAGAAGATGGGAGTGCATAACATCCACGACTCGTCGTGAGGGGGAGTGTTAGAAGCAATGAATGAGCAGAATAAATAGAATAAACAGAACACAACAATTTGTCCACGTGGAGTCGAGTTGGAAAGGTTCTAGACACCTGTCACTGCCAACTCTTCTCTATAAATAGAAGCAGATTGTATTTTTGTTTTTACTAAGAACTTTGTAATCAATTTTCTGAGATAAATAAAAAGGTATTCTCCTTTCACCTTCATGAGCTTCGTTGCTCTTCAATGGAAAATGTTCCATTAAAGCGAGCTTCGTTGCTCTTCAATGGAAAATGCTCCATTGAAGCTTGTAGATTACTAATAAACATTGACTGGAGACCATGAATTGGATCATTATATTACCACTACGACGAAGACAGGAGTAAATTAGGACACCTTACATGCGTGTTAGGGTGAATGTTTCTTTCAATTGACCATTTCTAAATTCCCCAATAAACATTCATTCACTTGCATTTCTTTAATTTGATTATTTGAGATTCGTTTAGGTGTGGTCGAGGAGATAATCGATGCTAACATAAGGGTAGATTCTCACACAAAGGTTTATTTGTTTTTAAAAACATATATTTTATATCTGGCTTTTCTCATTTCTTTTCACCGGGATGCTAAATGCAATTTGTAATTGAACCGAGACAAACTCTTGAATGTTGAGTTTGGTTTGTTTTTAGTAGTGTTGCCATCGAACATTGTTTAATTAATTAATATATATTTAAGATGACAAGTTCAATTGAGTTTTTATTAAACTTATAAAAGAGTTTACTGACAATCAACAAGATTAAAATCATTAAAAACCATATGACATATTTAGAGAAAAATATAATTTCTTATGTAATTTTTATTCTAATAAATAAAGTTACTAGACTTTTCTATATTTGTCAAAAATAGAATTGTAAATAAGTAATCAAATTTAAAAAAATATACTAATGAGTCAGTTCATAAGCTAACGAGCCAAATATTATTAATCTTGAATTGGATTCATTTATCATATCACGCCTCGATAAACAAACGCAAACAAGCTTTTATGAAGCCAAGCTTCTAATAGCTTCGAGCGGCTCGGTTCATCGTGACATGGGTGGCATGATTGTATTTTACCCGGTGGTAACATATCTATTTGACGTACTACTTGAATTATAGCATATCAGCAGCACTCTTAAATGAAAAAGAATGGATGTTATTGGGGATTTTTTCAAAATATTGTAAAAAAAATAAGTTCCAAATATAACGTGTGCGGAGAATTTACATTTGTACGGTAAAACTCTACCGTAGAGTAAGGGTGGGAATTTTTTTTACAAAACCGTCCGGACCGACCGAACCGCACCTTAAC
This sequence comes from Dorcoceras hygrometricum, assembly GCA_001598015.1. Classification (NCBI taxonomy): domain Eukaryota; kingdom Viridiplantae; phylum Streptophyta; class Magnoliopsida; order Lamiales; family Gesneriaceae; genus Dorcoceras; species Dorcoceras hygrometricum. The sequence continues at coordinate 24,109 of KV011244.1, forward strand.
TGGTCCGCGTTTCTAAAACCGCGCATATATAGGTCGGTAATGGTTTTAAAAACGTACCTATATAGGTTGGTTATGGTTCTTACTAGTCCAAAACCGTAAAAAATCGGACCGAACCGTGATAGGATCAATATGGCTCGAAAAACAGGCCTAGGAGTTCAAAGGGGGGGGGGGTTGAATGAACTCCAATGGTATTTTTAAATATTTTCGAAACCTTTAAAACGATTTTTACAAGCACCCGCTTAACTTAAACCCGAGTTACCAGATTTAAGGTATCTCAGTTTAATGCTGATTTCTTGGGCTAACAATAAATGTGCGAAAATAAGTCAATCAATCAGTGAACAATTAAAACTTAAATAAATGCGATAAAGTAAAAGTATAGGGTCAAGGATTTGTTTATGGAAGTTCGGATATCAATATCCTACGTCTCTCCTTCTTCCTTTTCAGGAAGGTTCCACTAGAAGATTTGATGTTTACAGCCTCTGTAAACACCCAGTCACCGAGCCTCGCTCCAGGTGAACTCCTAGCAACACCAAATAACACGCAGACGCAGCTGCTGAATACAACACATAGTTTTTTTCGAACTGCTTTAAGACAGCCAGTTCGTTACAGACTCAAGAATGAATATATGTAAGGACCGATTTAAGACTTAGCAGCGCTGCTTTGAAAGATTAAATAAAAATATGCAAGTGCTGAATGAATAACAAAATACAATACTCAATCGATTTGTTTATGGAAGTTCGGACTTCAATGTCCTACGTCTCCCCTTCTTCCTCCTCGGAAGGTTCCACTAGAAGATTTGATCTATACATTGTGTACAGTCCCGATCTCGCAACCAGCAGCTGCGAGAACTCCTAGACTCTACCAGACCTCGGCTGTTCACTCAGAACTTGTTTAACGTCTCTGTTAAAAGACTACATACACAGAGTTTAACGTCTTCGTGCTTGGACGGGATCTGATTGGTATTGGGTTTTGATTCACTCGCTAATCAATTTCGCTCAACTCTCAAAAATATGCGAGTGAATCTGTGTGTGAGATTTTATAGTGAACGCTCAACTCTCGAAATAATAAATCTCACACACTGGGAAGTTGCTCTACAAAAGCTAATTAGAACTCAGCAGTCGACGCTCGTAGTAAGATCCTCTCTAATGATGGTCGACTGCTTCGTCCTTCTATTTTTCTTCCCTCTGTTTGTGCACTGTGCAACCAACATCTACTGCAACAGCACCGCCTCTTCAATGGCGTTCTTCTCGTATATAAGCCTCTGTATGAATATATTTCTGTTGGACACAAGTTCATCCCGTTCATAATATGTCTTGTAAAGTACAGACAGGAGTTGTCCTTGTGTCCTTTTTTTTGCAGGCTTTTTGTCATATTGTGATTTGCCTTTTACGTTCCAGCAGCTGGTTGCTCCCACAACTAAATTCCAGCAGTTGTTGCTTCTTAATAATCTTTGTTTAACAGCTGATTCCAACATGCTAGTGCGCAACAGCTGTTTCATCTTCTCCACTGCTGAAATCACCTTTTGTTTGCAACTGATTTTTCACGACTTCTGCTGATATTTTTTTCGCTCCTTCTGTTTGCTTCTCCTTTTCATTACTATAGTTGTACAATTGTGCGCTCAAGGAATCAGTCGTTGCAACTCTTAACATAAGATGATGTCACTCTTACTGATCGCTTCTTCCATCACAGAACCTTCACAACTTGATCAACTGCTGATATCATTCTCTTTTCGCGTTCTTCCTGCTGAATGCGATTTCTACACCTGCTGAATTATTCTTTATTTTGGCGCTTCAACTGGTCGATCTGTTGATACAGCTTCTGTTCAATTGTTCAACTACTGATATGTTTCGCTTTTCATCATCTGCTGAACCATCTTCTGTTTAATTGCTGGATTTTTGCAACTGCTGGATTGATTACTCCAGCTGGTTTGATCTCTTCTGCTGATTAATCTTTGTGTGTCTGGTTCAACTTCACCAGCTGGTATCAACTTTGATTAAGCTTTGTTCTTTCTTCCATTATTGCAACGGCTGGTTTTTGATCTTCTTCAATACAGTCGACTGGTAAAATGCAGCGACTGGTTTATCTTTTCTTTTAACTCTCGCTTGCTTTATTTTCAACTACTGCTGCGTCTGGAATTCTTCAGACTTAAACAACTGATTGTTCCATATATAATATGCTACTGTTTAGCTTATATATGCAGCTGGAAGATAAATAATGAACGGATAGCAGATTTTCTTCCATTTCATTCCAGACGTGGCCCCATAACCACATCTAAAAATCTTGGCATACACACAGATTTAAGAGATCTGTGTCAGATGGTCAGAAGAAATATCACCGCATTTTCTTTCGGAAAATGCTCTGCAATTCGAAGATTATTACTCTCCCTGTCTTTATACATACAACTCGAAAACATTTTAAAACCTTAAAATCATTTGTAGAGATACGAAAGCAACAGTTATCAGATTTGACCAAAACACAGATAAAAAAAACGAACAAGGTCAAATATGAAATGGTGCTTCAAACAGATTGCTCAGATTACTAAAGATTAAAAGATAAATAACAATGGAATTCACATAATCTCTTCCATTTCTTTTTAACTCTGTCTCATAACAGAATTAAAAGTCTTGGCATACACACAAATCTCGCAAGATCTGTGTCAGCTCGTCAGAAGACATATCGCTGCACGTTCTTTTGGAACAATGCTCTGCAATTCCAAAGTAATTACTCTCCCTATCTTTTATAATATAAACTCAATTAAAAACAAAGCACCAGCTGAAATTTCCGCATAACAGAAAGTTTTGAAAACTATCAGAGCACACGAATAAATTTCGTTTCAAAACAGAACACGTGCTACTGAGTCACTTAATATATCAAGCAGGGAAAACGATGTCTGGACAATCAGATTCTCCTTCATTTCACTTATTTTGTCCCATGTGCTGAAAACATCCCAATCAAAATAAGATCTTGGCATCCACACAGAACTCGCGCATTCTTTGTCAGCTCGACAAAAGAGAAACGATGTCCAAAAACCATTTTTCACCTGGCCTTAATAATATAAGCTTCTTAAAAATTTTAAAACGTTTAAAAACAGATAGCACATGTGTTTTAAAGAATGCTCGTTCAAGAACAACCTGCTCTGATACCACTTGTTAGGACCGAAGGATCAGATCTCACGCACTAAACAAAAGTAAACAACAATACAAGGGAGGGGGCCGATAGATCTGATCCTACAAATAAAAAAATAAAGCGCAATGCTTCGGTTCTTGAACATATAATAGAGCACCGGAGACAGATCTGGTATGAATTAAAATCATGCGGAAAACACCAGAAATGAATCCTAAAATTTTAAAACAACTTTGCGCAAACAGATTTCTGTTAAAACCAGTATGTGAAATCTGTTTGTTATGTGCTAGTGTGATATCTGTTATGCGTGCTAAATAAATATGCAAGTGATGAATGAATAACAGAATACAATACTCAATCGATTGTTTATGGAAGTTCGGACTTCAATGTCCTACGTCTCCCCTTATTCCTCCTCGGAAGGTTCCACTAGAAGATTTGATCTATACATTGTGTAAAGACCCGATCCCGCAACCAGCAGCTGCGAGAACTCCTAGAATCTACCAGCCCTCGGCTGTTCACTCAAAACTTGTTTAACGTCTCTGTTCAAAGACTACATACATAGAGTTTAACGTCTTCGTGCTTGGACGGGATCTGATTGGTATTGGGTTTTGATTCACTCGCTAATCAATTTCGCTCAACTCTCAAAAATATGCGAGTGAATCTGTGTGTGAGATTTTACAGTGAACGCTCAACTCTCAAAATAATATATCTCACACACTGGGAAGTTGCTCTACAAAAGCTAATTAGAACTCAGCAGTCGACGATCGTAGTAAGATCCTCTCTAATGGTGGTCGACTGCTTCGTCCTTCTATTTTTCTTCCCTCTGTTTGTGCACTGTACAACCAACATCTACTGCAACAGAACCGCCTCTTCAATGGCGTTCTTCTCGTATATAAGCCTCTGTATGAATATATTCCCGTTGGAAACAAGTTCTTCCCGTTTAAAATATGTCTTGTAAAGTACAGACAGGGAGTTGTCCTTGTGTCCTTTTCTTTGCAGGCTTTTTGTCATCTTGTGATTTGCCTTTTACGTTCCAGCAGCTGGTTGCTCCCACAACTAAATTCCAGCAGCTGTTGCTTCTTAATACTCTTTGTTTAACAGCTGATTGCAACATGCTAGTGCGCAACAGCTGTTTCATCTTCTCCACTGCTGAAATAACCTTTTGTTTGCAACTGAATTTTCACGACTTCTGCTGTTGTTTTGCTCCTTCTGTTTTCTTCTCCTTTTCATTACTATAGTTGTACAATTGTGCGCTCAAGAAATCAGTCGTTGCAACTCTTAACATAAGATGATGTCACTCTTACTGATCGCTTCTTCCTTCACAGAACCTTCACAACTTGATCAACTGCTGATATCATTCTCTTTTCGCGTTCTTGCTGAATGCGATTTCTACACCTGCTGAATTATTCTTTCTTTTGGCGCTTCAACTGGTCGATCTGTTGATACAGCTTCTGTTCAATTGTTCAACTACTGATATGTTTCGCTTTTCATCATCTACTGAACCATCTTCTGTTTAATTGCTGGATTTTTGCAACTGCTGGATTGATTACTCCAGCTGGTTCGATCTCTTCTGCTGATTAATCTTTGTGAGTCTGGTTCATCTTCACCAGCTGGTATCAACTTTGATTAAGCTTTGTTCTTTCTTCCATTATCGCAACGGCTGGTTTTTGATCTTCTTCAATCCAGTCGACTGGTAAAATGCAGCGACTGGTTTATCTTTTCTTTTAACTCTCGACTGCTTTATTTTCAACTACTGCTGCGTCTGTAATTCTTTAGACTTCAACAACTGATTGTTCCAGACTTCATTTCAACAACGTCTGGTGAATTGGAGAAATCTGTTTATCAAACGATGTTGCTCTATCGCTTTTCTTCACAACGTTTAACCAGATTTCTCCTTTTTATCTTCGAACCAGATTTCTCCTATTCACATCGAACCAGATTTCTCCTATTTGCACATGATCAGTTTCTATTGTGCTACAGATTCCTACTTTTCATCATCGATCAAGATTTCTTTGTTTATGCGATACATGTTTCTATTTCTTCTCATGCTCAATTCCAGACTTCACCAGCGTTTCAAAACTTCTCTTCACAGTGTTTGAGCAGACTTCTCCTATCAATACTAAATCAGACTTCTGTTTTCTTCTCTTCACTTTCTGTCGACATCTCCCTTTAACAGATATTTCTTCTCCTGTCTTATTTAAGTTCTGCACACTACGTAGAATTGTCAGTAACACAATAATAGGTTTTGTGTAATTAAAAACTTAATCTGGATCTGTTTACACAGATCCATCAATATAACAATGGAATAAAGTCTATTGAGTGCTGTAAATCTCGAAGGTAATATCTGTGAAGATCAAGGATGGTGTTCTTCGAGATGGGTTACTGGACTTTTTAATAATTTCTGCAATATATGCTTTCCAGTAACTTGTGTGAGATTTTGAAAGATAATATCGATTGATGAAAAGCTCGAGAGTAATGGAAACGTTGAGTAGCAGAGTGGAGGCGAGACGAAGAGAGCTTCTTCAATTCAAATTACATCTATTTATACCCTTCATCCACAACGGTCATTAAAACTCGCCAAGGAAACAAAATCCCTTTTTGAATATATGTCCATCGCATATTCTGCTCAACTAGAGGTAAGTGATTCGTCAGAGCCAAATTGTCGTCTTTCCATATTTGTGCAAACATTGAATAACGTCCTATGTATACTGCGTACTATTTATCCAAAATAGCACTGACAGTGTTTCCTTAATTCGAGGAAATTGTACGATTCAATCTTTACCATTGATTCTTTTCAATTTAAACAGTTATAGCGCTTGAATCGATTTGTCGTTTGCGCATGAAAGTTTTCCCTTTAATACTGTTATTTCTTTCTTGAAGAGGATGATTATTTCATCGCTGATTATTTGTCACAATTGAATATATCAAAAGCTGAATGTTGTAACAGCTGAAATATGACAACAACTGAATGTTGTAACAGCTGAAATAATAGCTTCATTACTCATGTAATCCATAGTCTGAATAGTTCCTAAATAGTCACAATTGAGTCAAAAGCAACTGTAGCCAACGTCTGAAAATACTCACTACTGAAGTAGATACCCAACTGCTGAATACACTCGCTTCTGAAGTAGATACCCAACTGCTGAATACAATCGCTTCTGAAGTAGATACCCAACTGCTGAATACAATCGCTTCTGAAGTAGATACCCAACTGCTGAATACAATCGCTTCTGAAGTAGATACCCAACTGCTGAATACAATCGCTTCTGAAGTAGATACCCAACTGCTGAATACACTCCAGAGACTAATTGCGTAGCCCTTTGAATCAACATCTCCTCGCTCAAGATGAACAACTCCTAGCAATCTCCAAACAACAAGCAGATGTAACTGCTGAATACAACACTTAGAATTTCTATCAAACGGCTTTGTGTAGCGCGTTTGTTACAGACTCAACAATGAATGATACAATGGAATGCAAAGCTATTGAGACTGTAAATCTTCTGGTTTTAATAATAAAACTCGATTACACAAGGTAACCAGAAGATGTATCTCGAAGGTAATATCTGTGAAGGCTTGAACTGTAAAGTGTTCTTCGAGATTAGGATACTGGACTTAGAAAAATTTCTGCAATGTAAATTTTCCAGTAGCTGTTTGAGCTTTAGAAATATAACTTTTGAACAAACCCTGGAAGGCTTCATTTTGCGCAGCAAGACTATCAAGGAAGACTCTTTCAACATGATTGATTTTGCACATAACTTCTCTACGAGCATCACCCAACTTTCGAGAATCTCTCGTTTGATTAGCAACAATTTTGGAGAAAGATTCCCGAGAGCAGCAAGAGAAGCAGAGATATCTGCGGCAGAGGAAGACAAGATAGGATGGTCAAGAGCTGCGTCATCTTCCGTAGATATGTCATTTGCATTGAAGTTCAAGAAATAATCAGCAGAGGAATCAGCAGGGGAATCTGAAGAAGTAATTGACTGTACATCGGGAGCAAAGATTTGAAGCTGGAGAAAAAGAAATATGCGGTAACTGTACACCTGTATCAAAAATATTAGCAGAGCCCAAAGAAGGTCTGATCAAAACGGTAGCTAAACCGGAAATACTGAAATCAACTCTGAGCAACCTACTAAATAGACTGTATCTGAAAAACTTTGTGAGACCCGAAAGCTGATAAGATTAATTGAGTTAATTAATCGGGTTTTGTCGAGATCAGCTTTGAGTTGTTGTGCTTAGAGAAGCTATCGGGTTCTGTTTTTCTTTAGAACAGCTTTCGTTAGTTGAGTTCTTTCGCGAAAGCTGTTCAGTAGTTAGCGCAGGCCATCGCTGAATGTTAGCATTCAGCAGTGGTGACGCCAGCAGCTATCGCTGAGTGGTTGTTTCAGCTGTCGTAGCGAGGTCAGCAGTCGCTGAGCAGTAGAGAGTTCCATAGCGTGTTTCAGTAGCGGGTTCTTGTACGTCGTCGTTTGGATTAGTTGGAACAACAGCGTTTTGGGGTTAGCGAAGAAGATCAGCTGTGAGTTGCGTTAGCGTCAGCTGGGTGAGAGATCTGTTGTTGCGTTGCTAACAGTTGTTGGTTAGTATTCAGCAGTGAGTAGCGGGTGACGTGTCCAGTTGCGACAGTAGCTCTTTTCGACGTCGTTTGTGTTAGGCCTCGTGCACAACACAGAGTCAAATCACGTAAAACATAGCGGAAGAACTTAAAAAGTGGCTAAAATTTTTCGCTTTTGGCCTGACAAAGAAAACATAATTTTAAAGTACCACAATAAATCAAAATATCCCAATTTAATAAAGATACACAACGCTAAAAGCCATAATACACCAGTACAGAATTAAACAAGTATCAGTCAACAATTACAACAACTGACTACAACAAAGCACAGGACATCCCCCGGCTAATAGTACTGATACATATATGCTATACGCTAACTGGGACACTCTAAACACCTTCTGGGGCATCTCCAGCTGGGTCAACTCCTAGACCAGCGGAATAACCTGAGAAACCTGAACAACAAACAGGCAAACAAAACAACCAGCCCCAGAGGGACATGGGTTCAAACCCCAGTACGAAGAGCAATATAATACATCAATTAGATACAACATGCAATGTATCATGTCGTGCCTATGCATGAGCGATACAAAGGACATCGGTAACAACCAGAAGGCCAAACGATCAGAAAACAACAACTGTGACACATCACCGAGCTTCGGGTGCTACCCAATCGCACCCAGTGGAAAGTAGAGTGGCTCATCACGACACACGTACGGGCGCTACCCGACTGGTCACACGGAATTGCTAGTGGGAACAACCATCCGCCCGCCAACCTCTATCCAGGTCACTGCAACTGAGGGCTATGAGAACGGCTCACCGCACCCTCCAGATGAACTCAATCGTGGTTATGCAACACAGCACCGCGCCACGAGAGAAGAGCTCTAACAGAGCAACATATCATGGCTATCAAAAGGATTCAATGGCTCAATATGCTATGCAGATGCAGTATCATGCTCAACATGATGCATGTACGTGTAATACCAGTAAGCACAACAATGGCTTTCAAATAATCGCAAGCATAGCAACTCAACAGATAACCAATAAGCAGGTAATACACCAGATAGTTCAGCCAATATACATGCATATACACACGAATAATTCTGCTTCAAAACACAATACCCGGCACCGCTATACAAACCACATAATACACTCTCATGCCTATCTCAAAGATGAATTACAAGATCGATTCGTACCTCTACACAGCAACGACCTCAAACAGATTCTCTCAATGCACGGTATCAACAGCCTGTTCGACAAGGCTTCCTCACGGGCTAACTGCAAGGCTCCACAAGGCTGCTCGAAAGCTCGAATCTGTAAAGGCACCTGGCAAATCAGCTTAAAATATGAACTTCTACAATTAACTGCCTACGATCAATAACTGAAATCTGGTCCTACCACTCAACGGCAGCTCTACAGCAGGGCTAAACTTAAAATGGCAAGAAATCGCTTACCCAGAAGCTCAAACAGAGCTGAAGAACCAACGGATCAGATTTCTCAAGAAATCCTCCAACACTAGCAACTTTGCACTTCTCTCCAACGTTGATTCAGACCTCCTGGCTAGTATAAATCTAAAAGAGCAACTCAAGAGGAGTTCAGCGCCACCCATATCATTCCAAACGGCGGCGGAACACGACGGCAATCGACGGAAATAGGCTACGGTGAACAGTACCAAACGAGGGGTTCAAAAAGAGGGGAGCACTTCTCTCCAACGTTGATTCAGACCTCCTGGCTAGTATAAATCTAAAAGAGCAACTCAAGAGGAGTTCAGCGCCACCCATATCATTCCAAACGGCGGCGGAACACGACGGCAATCGACAGAAATAGGCTACGGTGAACAGTACCGAACGAGGGCTTCAAAAAGAGGAGATAAGAAATGTCGGGGTCGAATAATCTCTAAGCGTCGCTCAACACTTATCTATATAAATACCCATCACAACA
>KV011245.1:3934-22758 GCA_001598015.1 Dorcoceras hygrometricum
GAAGACCAAGTCTTCCTATAAATAGCACTAGCAACGACTGGAATCACTTCAAATAATTGTCCACCGACAAAACCAGTCGACGCAAGCAATTTCCCAAACCAGCAGACGCAAGAACCAACAGCTGATGAAATCTCGAGCCACGCTAAACAAATCCAGTCGCTAGCTACAGTGATCACCACCAGCTGCAAGCTACAGTAGCGAACAATCTCTCGCAGCTGGACAACCAGACGCTGTTTCAAAATACAATCTGGACAGCCAGTCGACCGGACGCTAAAATCAATTACAAGGCAAACCATCGACTGGTCCTCAAAACGGCATCGCACCAACTTATCCAGACGACGTCGCATAGGATGCTCACTCCTTAATACCAGCTGCTGGTCATCCAGACGCAAAACACAAAACAACGCACAACGCTTCCCTCGTTTGGTACCAGTCGCAACGTACCAACACAACCAGTCGCAAGCACAGGAGCGCTGACCCGCGTTGACCATAGCTCTCGACTGCTCATCCAGACGCAACAACTCCTCGCATAAAACCAGTCGCAGCTACAGTGCACGACCAGTCGCAATATACGAAACATCAGTCGCAACATCTCAAACGACGGCGTTTCATGCCCTGCGCTACCGAAACAAGCTACGACTGTTTTCGCCACCGACCAGCTTTCACCTCAAAAACTCAAAAACACGAAAGCATCCAGAATTGTTCAATACACGAAATGGAACCCGAAAAAATGTAACTCAAACCTCAAAACAGAGATCTAAACCACAAATCTCTAAATCAACCGATTAATTCCAACAATTAATCCTTAATACAAAATCAGGTCTCACAAACACACACCCCAAACCTTGGTGAGAAGTATCACAATACACCACAAAATCCTCAGTACCTGAAGGAATTGTCAACACTGGTGCGGTAGTTAGTCTCTTCTTCAATTCAAGGAAGATGTTTTCACAAGCTTCTGACCAAACAAACGGTGCATTCTTCTGGGTCAATTGAGTTATAGGCTTTGCAATACTCGAAAAATCCTGGATAAACCGTCTATAATACCCTGCAAGACCCATAAAGCTTCGAATTTCTGGTACAGATGTTGGTCTAGGCCAATTAATCACAGCTTCTATCTTACTTGGATCAACAGAAATACCATCTCCAGAAATGATATGGCCAAGAAATACCACTTTCCGCAACCAAAATTCACATTTCGACAGTTTAGCATACAACTTCTCATCTCTCAGAGTTTGCAAAACTGTTCTAAGATGATTCGCATGATCAGCTAGATTCTTCGAATAAATCAGAATATCGTCAATAAATATGATCACAAAATCATCAAGATATTTCTGAAATACCCTGTTCATCAAACTAATAAACACTGCCGGAGCATTTGTCAATCCAAACGGCATAACAATGAACTCATAGTGACCATACCTGGCTCGAAATGCAGTTTTCGATATGTCCTCATCTCTTACTCTCAATTGATGATACCGTATCTCAAATCAATCTTCGAATATACTGACGAACCCTGCAACTGATCAAATAAATCATCTATTCATGGTAAAGGATATTTATTCTTTACCGTGGCTTTATTAAATTGCCGGTAGTCAATACATAATCTCATTGATCCATCTTTCTTGCGTACAAACAATACCGGAGCACCCCAAGGGGAAACACTTGGTCTAATGTACCCTTTGGCCAGAAGATCTTCAAGCTGCTCTTTCAATTCCTTCAATTCAATTGGTGTCATCCGGTACGGTGCTTTTGATATCGGTTGTGTACCTGGCATCAATTCAATACTGAAGTCCACCTCTCGATATGGAGGCAATCTTGGAATCTCATCAGGAAAGACATCAGCAAATTCGCAAACCACTGGTATATCAACCAGATTCGGGCTATTCTTCTTCATATCTACTGCGTAAATCAGGAATCCCTCCGCTCCTTTCTGTAATAGCTCAATCATCGAAATTACAGAAATCAAAGGAATTTTGACTCGTGATCCCTTACCATAAAACTTCCATTCATCAGCTTTCTCGGGTCTAAGTCGCACCACTTTCTGGAAACAATCTACTGTTGCCCTGTACTTGGTTAACATATATATGCCAATAATACAGTCGAAATCAGACAACCCAAGCACAATACAATCAATCTCAATCTCATACCCCTCAAACTGTAGTATACAATTCTTAACAGCTCTTACTGATAGCATACCCCTTCCCAAAGGTGAAGAAATTGATACTACCTCGGTCAATGATTCAATGGGCAATAAATGTGTCAACACAAAATGCTCAGAAATAAATGTCTGTGACGCACCAGTGTCAATTAGTACATAAGCAGGATAACCACAGAGATAGCAATTACCTGCAATAATATCATCAGGGGCTGCCTGTGCTTGCTCTTCAGTCAATGCAAACACTCGTGCTTGATGTTTAGGAGGTTGACTCACTGTTTGGCTTCCTCCTTGCCTACCCTGTTGTTGATTTTGTGGTTGGAATGAATGCACAGAAGATACTTGTCTTTCTGGAGGTGGCAATGATCTCGATGCCCCTGTATCTGTGAACTTCCAGCACCACGTTGAGGGCAGATTCTTGCAAAATGTCCAGGTTGATTACAAATGCGGCAAAGGCCAAACACTCCTCTACACTGTTCCGTGTTGTGTTTGCCTCCACACTTAGTACAGTAATCACCAGATTTCTGTCCAGCTCCCAGTTGTTTGAATTCACTTGAACTGGAGGAGCTACTGGTACCTGAACGCTTGAATTGTTTTCCTTTTCCTTTGAAGAAATTTTTCTTTGCTCTACCGCTGCTTCCAGCATCAAAACGAGGGGGTGGTGGAATCTGTGGGTTCTCTTGTGCTGATTTGGCTGCTGATGGCACAAATTGTGCTCTTCGTTGCCTTAGCAATCCAGCTTCTGCTCCTTTTGCGCGATTCAACGCATCGACAAAAGTATTTGGTCGGCCAGTGTTCACCAAAGTGAACACATCAGGATTTAATCCATTAATAAATGGATCAGCTTGTGCTTCATCGCTGATAGCAACGTGTGGAGCAAATTTAAGCAAACTGGTAAATTTAGCAACATATTCTTCAATATTCAACTGCCCCTGTCTCAAGTTTGCAAACTCTGCTCCTTTATCCTTTTGATACGAAACGGGAAGAATCTTTGATAGAAAGCTGTTCTAAATACTGCCCAAGTAATCACAGTACCTTGGTTTTCAAGCGCTTTCTTTGTTGCTATCCACCAGCTTTTACCAAGACCATGCAGCTGGTGTACTATCAATTTCACCCGACGATCATCGGTATAATCAAGTGCTTCAAATAACTGTTCTATGTCTTCCAACCAATTCTCACAGTCTATGGCATTTTCTGTCCCTGTCAAGCTTGGTGGTTTAAAAGACTGGAATCGTTTCAACAATGTTTCCATCGGAGTAGCAGCTGCATTCATAGTATCAGTCGATGTACTACCCTGCTCTGTTCACGGAATATTTCCTATCTGTCTGGTATTTGTTCTTCGAGGAGGCATATCTAAAAATCAGAGAGATTTGTTCATAATTCGTTATCATATCAATAACAAATCTCAGTCCCTCCTCTGATTAGCACACATCAATGTGCTACTTCTCAATAGATCAAGTTCTGATTCATACTTCATAATACATGCTACAAATCACTTCGAAGAGCATATAACTTGCATAATTCGTCGGTATACTCTTACCATTTATTCACAGTAATCAAGTGATATAAATTCAAAACAGTAAGACATATACCATGCAAGCATGCATAAATCAATCAGGAAGACTCAATCTACCCCACTCATCTCGTTTGATAACTTAATGGTTTAGTGGGCTCTGATACCACCTGTTGTGAGGCTCTCTGCTCACAATTAATCTTCTAATATCATTTTATGGGCGTGCAATTAGTGTTTAATTTAAACTTCGAGTTTAAGTAGTGAAGTCTGGTTTTTTTTTTTAACTGTTGCCTCGCGGAAGCTGGTCATAAGTACCAAACATACCCACGGTTATTCTCATAAGCTGGTTATTCATAACTAGAATGAGAATATACAACGGTTTATCTATTACATTCATCGGTACACAACTAACCAGTAGCTATAACCAGATTTCATCACAACAACACTAATTATTCAAAGACTATACTAGCAGCAGATCTCTAGTACTTCGTATTTGACGACCTTCTTCTAGGTAGCCAGCTCTCACTACCCTTGCCCAAATCAATTCATCTCTCGCCTACCTGTTGTCATGCCCACACACAAAACAAAACAACAGCCGGATAAACTCCCACCGCTTCGAAACCCAGCTTCTTCGATCAGTGCTTACAGCGTATCAACTGTTCTTCTTGATACAGAGTAATTCTCGCAACTGATGCTCGCAATTCTCACAACTGGAAGATATAGCTACACTCAGTTGCAGTGATATCTAGTCGCAACATAATCAGCTTTTACAATCAGATGTCATAACTAAGCATAACAACCAGTCGCTGTATTTCAATATCAAAACGACGCCTTACCAACTAACCCAAACGACGTCGCAACAAACCAACGGCTGATTCAATATCTCTACTGAAAGAACTCATCAGCTGGTCACACTAAAATACTGCATCGACTGGACCTGCTACTAATTCAAATGGTGTCATATCATGGTTCCTGTTTCATAAATCAAAACGACGTCGCGTTGCTCCCATGACTGTTTAAACCAGCAGATACAACAAATCATCGACTGGTTTCAAATCTCTCAACTGGTCGCTGCTTCACAAACCAACAGCTGCTTTTCCAATTCAAAAGCTGAACAATCAGTCGTTACATCGAAACACTGCGTTCCAACTAACTCAAACGACGTCGAATAGCAGACGTCATCAAATCCGGTCGCTAACTCTCTCCCGAAACCAGCTGCAAGATACAGTAGAGTGGACTGGCATTGACGTCTGGAAATCAAATTACGCGCGTCGATTGGATTTATTAGCACTTATCAAAATGATACCGTTTCATCATATGCTCGCGCCAATTCACGCAACGCACCAGACTTCATCCAAAACGGCAGCGTTTTACTTCCAAATGCTAAGAAATTAACTCAAACTTCAAATCTCAACCAGCTTTCACCTGGAAGAATTTCAATTCGAAGCATAACATTTCTAGAAGAAATTCAAGAATCCTCAACCAGACTTCATCAATAATCTAACGTTCGGAATTTCCAATTTACTTAATCACGACATAATCATCTCGGGCAATACACATCATAAGTTGTCTTTACTAGCAAAAAGTGAGCAGATTTTGTAAGTCTGTCTACTATGACCCAAATAGAATTATATCCTTGGGTAGTCCTGGGTAGTCCAATCACAAAATCCATAGCTATGCATTCCCATTTCCACTCGGGGATAGGCAACGGCTTCAGCATTCCTGCTGGTCTTTGGTGTTCAGATTTCACCAGTTGGCACATCAAACACTCAGAGACAAATCTGGAAATGTCTCTCTTCATTCCTGGCCACCAATATAACTTCTGAAGATCTTTATACATCTTAGTGCTTCCGGGATGCACAGAATATGGGGCCGTATCGGCTTCTGCCATCAAATCTGATCTCAGGGTGTCTACTTGGGGCACCCAATTTCTATTCTAGAATCTGACTACTCCACCTTCTGAAAAGTAGAGGTTGCTGCCTCTTTATTTATCTTGTTTGATCCACTGCTGAAGTTGCTCGTCCTTCGGTTGTCCCTCATGGATTTGATCTACCAGATTTGATCTTATGGAGAGATCTGCTAAAATCACCACGCTACCATTGGGCACTATTTCTATTCCAGATTTCTCAATATCGTACGCCAATAGTCTCTGGACAGAGAGCTGAGCTAATCCAACAGATTTCCTACTCAAGGCATCAGCAACCACGTTGGCCTTCCCTGAATGATAGCTGATCGTGCAATCATAATCCTTCGCCAGTTCCAGCCATCTCCTCTGCCTCATATTCAATTCCTTTTGGGTGAAAAAGTACTTGAGGCTCTTATGATCCATGAATATCTCACACTTCTCCCCATAAAGGCAATGTACTCCAGATCTTTAATGCGAACACTACAGCTGCCAGCTCTATTGATCTACCAGATTTGATCTTATGGAGAGATCTGCTAAAATCACCACGCTACCATTGGGCACTATTTCTATTCCAGATTTCTCAATATCGTACGCCAATAGTCTCTGGACAGAGAGCTGAGCTAATCCAACAGATTTCCTACTCAAGGCATCAGCAACCACGTTGGCCTTCCCTGAATGATAGCTGATCGTGCAATCATAATCCTTCGCCAGTTCCAGCCATCTCCTCTGCCTCATATTCAATTCCTTTTGGGTGAAAAAGTACTTGAGGCTCTTATGATCCATGAATATCTCACACTTCTCCCCATAAAGGCAATGTCTCCAGATCTTTAATGCGAACACTACAGCTGCCAGCTCTAAATCATGGGTGGGATAATTCTTCTCATGGTTCTTCAGCTGTCTAGAAGCGTAAGAAATCACTCTTCGGTCCTGCATCAGTACAGCACCTAAACCTAACTTGGACGCATCTGTGTAGATAACAAACTTCGCTTGATCAGATGGCATATTTAGTACAGGGGCTTCAATCAGCACTTGCTTCAACTGCTCAAACCTGGACTGACATTCTGGAGTCCATTCAAACTTAATCAGCTTTCTAGTTAGCGTGGTTAAGGGAACAGCTATCTTCAAAAATCCTTCAATAAAATGCCTATAGTACCCAGCTAAACCCAGAAAACTCCTAACTTCTGAAACCGATTTGGGAACTGGCCATTCTCGCACTGCTTCCACTTTTGTTGGATCTACCTCCAATCCATCTTTGGATATAATGTGACCTAAGAAAGCTACCTTCTCCAAACAGAAGTCACATTTACTGAATTTGGCAAACAGCTACTTATTCTTCAAAGTCTATAGCACTGTTCTCAAATGGTTCTCATGCTCGAGTCTGGTCTTGTAATATACTAAGATGTCATCGATGAACACGACTACAAACTTATCTAAGAAGGGTTGGAAAACTCTGTTCATCAAATCCATAAAAACTGAGGGGGCGTTGGTAAGTCCGAAGGGCATTACCAGAAACTCATAGTGGCCGTAGCGTGTTCTAAAGGCAGTCTTATAGACATCTGCTGGTTTAACCTTCCACTGGTGATAACCAGACCTCAGATCAATCTTAGAGAAGACTACGGATCCTTTCAACTGATCAAACAAATCTTCAATCCTAGGAAGGGGATATATATTCTTAATGGTCAGTTTATTCAGCTCTCTATAATCTATACACAACCTCAAACTCCCATCTTTCTTCCTAACAAACAAGACAGGGGCTCCCCACGGAGGTACTTGGTCTAATAAATCCTTTTTCCAATAGATCTTGCATCTGTTCCTTCAATTCTCTCATTTCTGATGGAGCAAGGCGATAGGGAGATCTAGAAACTGGTGCTGCTCCGGGTATCAAATCGATTGCAAATTCCAGCTCTCTATCTGGCGGTAGTCCATATATGTCTTCTGAAAATACCTCAGGAAATTCGTTTACTACCTCACATCTGAAAATTGGGGCTTAACATTCGATACTAAAGACGACAGGCTTGCTAAATATCCTACCCCACCTTTCCTCATACAACTATGAGCTTTAAGAGCTAAAACAATGCGAGGAATCTTACAAATCTGATTGGCCTCAAACGCAAACCAGTCTCCTCTCGGGGGTTTTACCACCACTGTTCTAAGCTTAAAATCTATCACCACTCCATATCTAGTTAGCCAATCCATCCCCAAAATCATATCGAACTCGGGCATCGGTAAAACAATCAAATTGGCAGTAATCACATGCCCTTGAAGCCTAAGTTCTAAATCGCGAAACAGATCATGGGATACTATCTCCTCTCCAGAGGGCACCGTCACACAAAATCCCATAGTTACTTGGTCAGGTCTAACAGGTAACTTCTTAGCAAAATCTGTTGCTATGAATGAATGTGTTGCACCAGAATCTATCAAAGCTAAGAAGGGTAAACCAGCGATCAATCTTACCCATAACCACTGTAGAATTTGGGTTGGCTTGCTCAGCTGCCATGACATAAGCTCTATTGGTCACCATCTGCTTTGTCTTCGGGCAATTATTTATCATATGCCCAGGCAGCCCACATCTGTAACATTCTGTCCAAACCTACAAGGACCAGGGTGATTCTTTTGGCACTTAGGACACACTGGCCTATTGCTGATAGCAGATATTGCGCTAATGGGTTGAACAGCTAGAGGTTTCTGCTCTTGAGGTCGTAGCTGGTTCTTGTATGGCTTCTTGGATGGCTTCTGGTCTTTCTGTTGAAAGGTCTGCCTCTCCAGCTGTTGCAGACAAACGGGTCTGTTGTGCCACTGAATTCTCTTGGCTTTTATCTTCGAAATCTTTCCTAAGGATCATCATGACTTGGTCCTCTGCTACTCGAAGATTGGCCATTGCCCCTGTTCGATTGCTCTACCAACAACCTTAAAAGCTGGGCAATACTAGCGTTACTATCGGGGTTGGACTCTTCTACTGGATTACTTCTTCTTCCTCTTCCTCGGTTAGACATCTTAATCTATAGCCCGCAATCCACCACATATGAACATAATAACATGAAAGAATCAAGAGATACATGCTCTAAATATAAAAGAAAACTCACAACTCCGGAGAGACTGTGGATGAAATCTGTTCCAGCTGGAAATGTGTGTGTTTATCTCAGGACCATGCTCTGATACCAAGTTTGTGACGCCCAAACCCCATGGGAGCCACGGATTTGAAGAAAAAGAAATAAAAGACAAAATTGAAGGGCTGAAATGAATTGTAGCAAGATCTATTGCCTTGCTTAAAATTTAAAATCGAAGAATAAATAGTTGGCGCCATGAAGTAAAACAGATTTCTATATCAGACTTCGAAATACAAAATGCAATTGCGAATTACAACTACTGGAACTCTATTTGAATTCAGCATTGTTGTAATGGATCTTAATACAGATTACAAAAGATCAAAAACAACAATCAACAAAATAAACGTCACGGAACCGCTGGCCTTTTTGATAAACACCCACACGCCACAACCGATTCAGACTCCACCTCCCGTCTGCCCCGGAACTGACTCACCTACGCCAAGAAAGCTAGTGAGCCTAGGGTCCTCAGCAAGCAAAACTGAGAATAACAAGAGCACAATATGCAGGCAGGCACAATACATACAGTAACATAGTTTAAAGGAAGACATTTTAAACATAGATGTTCGTAACATCTGGTATGGGAGTAACTCAGATCCCAACATTTATTTTCTTTAGACTTATGGCTGTCCGAAGGGCATTACCAGAAACTCATAGTGGCCGTAGCGTGTTCTAAAGGCAGTCTTATAGACATCTGCTGGTTTAACCTTCCACTGGTGATAACCAGACCTCAGATCAATCTTAGAGAAGACTACGGATCCTTTCAACTGATCAAACAAATCTTCAATCCTAGGAAGGGGATATATATTCTTAATGGTCAGTTTATTCAGCTCTCTATAATCTATACACAACCTCAAACTCCCATCTTTCTTCCTAACAAACAAGACAGGGGCTCCCCACGGAGGTACTTGGTCTAATAAATCCTTTTTCCAATAGATCTTGCATCTGTTCCTTCAATTCTCTCATTTCTGATGGAGCAAGGCGATAGGGAGATCTAGAAACTGGTGCTGCTCCGGGTATCAAATCGATTGCAAATTCCAGCTCTCTATCTGGCGGTAGTCCATATATGTCTTCTGGAAATACCTCGGGAAATTTGTTTACTACCTCTACAACTGAAAATTGGGGCTTACCATTCTATACTAAAGACGACAGGCTTGCTAAATATCCTACCCCACCTTTCCTCATACAACTATGAGCTTTAAGAGCTAAAACAATGCGAGGAATCTTACAAATCTGATTGGCCTCAAACGTAAACCAGTCTCCTCTTGGTGGTTTTACCACCACTGTCCTGAGCTTGAAGTCTATCACTACTCCATATCGGGTTAGCCAATCCATTACCAAAATCATATCGAACTCAGGCATCGGTAACACAATCAAAATTGGCAGTAATCAAAATGCCCTTGAAGCCTAAGTTCTAAAATCTCGAAATAGGTCATGGGATACTAACTCTTCTCCGGAAGGTACCGTTACGCAAAATCCCATAGTTACTTGGTCAGGTCTGACAGGTAATTTATTAGCAAACTCTGATGCTATAAACGAATGAGATGCACCTGAATCTATCAAGGCTAAAGAGGGCAAACCAGCAATCAAAATCTTACCGGTAACCACTGTAGAATCTGGGTTGGCCTGCTCAATCGTCATGACGTAAGCTCTCCATCTGCTTTGTCTTTGGGCAATTCTTTATCATATGCTTAGGTAGCCCACATCTGTAACAAACATTCTGTCCAACTCTACAGGGACTAGGGTGATTCTTTTGGCACTTAGGACACAGTGGCCTATTGCTGATAGCAGATATTGCGCTAACAGGTTGAACAGCTAGAGGCTTAGGCTCTTGGGGTCGCTGCTGATTCTTGTATGGTTTCTGCTGTCTCTTCAGCTGTCGCTCCTCCATAACAGCTTTCCAATCCTGGTCATCTCTGAGGGCTTTGTCCACTGCGCTCCTATAATTCTTGGGTTCCACCAGCCTAACATCATGTCTAAGTGCTGGCTTTAGTCCATCGACAAAATGTCGCAACTTCTCCTTAGGATCTGCTCCAATTAACGGTACAAAATAACACCCTCTCTCGAACTTTTGAACATACTCTTGGACAGACATGTCCCCTTGCTTGATCATTAAAAATTCCCTTTTCAGCTCCGACCTCTTGTCCTCGGTAAAGTATTGCTCGTAGAACACTCTCTTGAATTATTCCTAGGAGAGGTTCGTTACATCCGCAGTGAGTCTAGCTCCTTCCCACCAAAGCATAGCATCATCCCTTAACATGTAAATCGCACATATAGACCTCTCTAAGTCTGGCATCTGAAGATATTCAAATATCACTTCCATCAATTTTATTTAGCTTTCTGAGACAAACGGGTCTGTTGTGCCACTGAATTCCCTTGGATTTTGTCTTTGAAATCTTTCCTGAGGATCATCATGACTTGGTCCTCTGCTAATCGAAGATTGGCCATTGCCCCTGTTCGAATGCTCTACCAACAACCTTAAAAGCTGAGCAATACTAGCGTTACTATCGGGGTTGTATTCATCTACTGGATTACGTCTTCTTCCTCTTCCTCGGTTAGACATCTTAATCTGTAGCCCGCAATCCACCACATATGAACATCAGAAACTCTATTTGAATTCACCATTGTTGTAATGGATCTTAATACAGATTACAAAAGATCAAAAACAACAATCAACAAAATAAACGTCACGGAACCGCTGGCCTTTTTGATAAACACCCACACGCCACAACCGATTCAGACTCCACCTCCCGTCTGCCCCGGAACTGACTCACCTACGCCAAGAAAGCTAGTGAGCCTAGGGTCCTCAGCAAGCAAAACTGAGAATAACAAGAGCACAATATGCAGGCAGGCACAATACATACAGTAACATAGTTTAAAGGAAGACATTTTAAACATAGATGTTCGTAACATCTGGTATGGGAGTAACTCAGATCCCAACATTTATTTTCTTTAGACTTATGGCTCAGAAGCTCTCCTTAGGTCCCATTGCACTTGATCAAATGACTACTGATATCAGCTACTATATGACGAAACTCGCCCAATATGAAGGGGCAACCGACTCACTCGACAGCTGCTCACCCTTCCCATATGAAAGGGCAACTGAAATCTGAATAGTTGCGCACCTTTCCAATATGGACCGTCTGTTATCTTTGCCATAAATCTTAAAATCTGAACATTTTCTTCCTTTAAACAACATCTGGCTGAAAACAGAACTCAAAATCGGGGTTCACTTTATTTTTAAAACTCATTTTATTTCATAAAAACATTTTCACTGAGCATTCAGCTGTGACTTGGGAAAAAAAACGTCTGAAAGAAACAGTGTATGGTTATGAGATAAACTTCAGACGTTGCAAACAGATTTGACTCGGGGGATGCTATCGGTATAAAAAAATTCAGATGTTCACTGTATAATAGTTATCGTTAGCGATAATTCAGATGTCGCTAACGGAAATGTTAGATGTTGCGGTCAACTCAGATGTCAACGCAACTGGATGAAGTATTTCAGATGTTGCTATCGGGAATTTCAGATGTAGCTAAGTGAAAGTAATGTTGGTGTAAACATATGTCTACGAAATTGTGTTCGTCAACTCAGATGTCAACGAAATAACAGTTGAACGACAGCAGATGCCTACAAGGAATTCAGCTGTTGGGGTCAATCAGATGTCAACGAATTGGGTTTGGTCAACTCAGCTGTCAATGCATAAATAGGTAAAACAGCTGCGACTCTGGGAGCGCTATCGCTAACAGGAAATTCAGATGTTACCTAGAATTTAATTGTTAACATAAGAAACAGAAGTCTGACTAGGGAGCTAGTGTTGTAACATCTGAACGACTTCCAACATTACCATTGCTGCCTATCAAACCAGAAGCAAGTCTCGATTTAACCAGCATCACCAATTACATGGCATCAAGTCCAGACATTACCATTCACTAGGAGAAGAACCTTCATCTTTACAATGAAGTGGAATTTGAAATTCTCAGCGTTTAAGGTCAACATCCTCATTATCAACTTCAAAAACACATGTTTGAGTTTCAAACGGAAACAAACTGTGAACCCGAACATTGTGCATATTTTAAATCAGCAGAACATTGAACAATAGTTGAAATCAAACATAACTAAGGCAAGAAATCATGAAACAGAAAGAGAACAGTACATATGCTTTCATGGAGTAGCAAGAATCAGATTTACTTGCCTTAACACTAAATAATCACGATGCACAGCAGGTCACCACAGCAAGTCTCCTCAAGCACAACGACGAGTTTCACTAGTTTTTGATGAAAATGAGAATTTTCTAGTAAATCATTGAACTTATAGTTCATAAGGACAAAAAGGCATTGGAGTTGGTATGTGTCAGGAAAAATCACTCGAGTAGGCATGGAGTACCATGCTTACTTCTCAAAATTTTGCTAAAAGTCCCCTGTCACTGTTCTAATTTGTAAAAGTGCTGCTCAAATTTGAAAAAGGGACATCTCCCATCCAAAATCATTTTTTGCAAGTTCTGAAAATTGCTCGACTCGTGCTTGGGGTGACATCTGATCAGACCTTTGTACCTCGCCCAAAATCTGGTGATAAGAAATCAGCTAAATAAATAAACAAGCTGAAATCTAAAACTCTGGAATATGGAAGCTGAAATTTAGAAAAGGGGTCCTTAAATTAAAAAGGACTAGAAATTATGGTCCTATGGGTTTTGGGGCGCTACATAGAGATTCCTGAAATCCCGCTTCAATTTGACTTGCACGTCTGGGGTGAAATACTTGTCGTAGAAGAGCTTCTTAAATCCGGCCCAGTCCAGAGTCTCCAAATCAACAGTCTTTTCTGCTCCTTCCCACCTAAGAGCAGCATCCTCCTTCAGTTGGAAGATAGCAAAACTAACTCTGGAAGCATCCTCCAGCCCATATACCGAAAATAGTCTCTAAAGATCTGGCTCACTCCTCAGCAACAAATGAGTCCGTGGAGCGCAAGAACTCAGCGGGAACCAACTTTGGGAACTTCTCATACGGCAGCTCCGTCCTTTCTGATTGCGATGATCCAACATTCTGCCTCAGAATCTGTGCAAATCCCGTCAAGACTTGCTCGGTGGAGCTCAGGAGTGGTGGCGGTGGTGGAGTAACTTGGCGTCTGGAAGGCATCTGGGGTATAACAACCAATTCGCTACTCAAAATCAAAATGCCTCATATAAAATAATACGCATATACAGTCTCATGATATACACATACTATATCTCAAAATATCGATAAGCGTCAATTTATAGTAAAAAAAATTAACATCTAGGACAGTTGTCATGCCCGATGCTCTAAACATAAAGCACACAAAACATGGAAGCTTAAAAGTGGATAAAAATTTTTTTTCTCTTTTTTGGCTTGACTGAAGTTCCCATCACTTAAAGTACACGCATACTCAAAATATAAGCTTTGTATCAAAAGTCGATTGCATAAAATCTCAAACATCCAATATATATATATACAACCAATCACAAAATTGAATCAATACAACAACTACACAGGACATTCCCTGGAAATGACTCGATATAGCATATACATATATATAACTGGGAACTCAAACACATGGGGCTTCAAAAGATGATGCACCGGTCAGACCAGATAATACCTGAAAAATCCTACAATGGCCAACACATGGCCAAAGCAGTGCCAAGGGAACATAAACGAGGTCAAACCTCAGTACGAAGAGCAATAACAACAGCAGTAAAATTAAACATGCAATATAATACGTCGTGCAAATGCATGAAGGGTGACAGGAAGGCATCGAGGCTCAAAAGCAGCTCAACAACTGGGAATACAACACTCACAGAAACGAACCAATAGCTGGAGAAACAAAGCTCTCAGAAACAACTCGATAGCCGGAGATACAAGGCTTGCAGAGCTACTCCACGGCTGGAGGTACAAAACAGCAGACAAGACTCGACAGCTAAACAGATGGAGATACACAACGACAGTGGCCACAGAACATGTGAGAGCGTGGTAGCTATCCACTCGTCCCAACACGCATTACCAGAAGCAAAGGTAGAACAGCTCAACCCAGTGATGCCCAAACCTCTGAGAACGTGGGAGCTATCCACTCGTCTCATAGCGCCAAACCACCAGACAACAGGGAGAAGAGGAGCACGGTAACCACCCGATCATCCTCAAAAGGAGCACGAAAACCAGTCGATCATCCTCAAGCTTCCTGGTACTAACAGCTCAACAACAGCCAACGGCCAGCAGAAGAAAACACATTAGGATCTCAACAACGAAATACGGCCAACAAGGGAGGGAGCTCAACTTGCCATGCGTGTATGCAAATGCTAAAAGAAATAAGAACAGCATGCAGCATACTACATAACAGCATAGATAACAATGCAGCACATACCAAATAGCCCAGCTCCCACGCATGCATAAAAACAGAACAACTCGGGCTAACTCATGTGATATACAGCTAGCAACACATCTTATAGACTCATGAACCACAACACAAATAGCGTGGCTACCCAGCACACGCGTAAGCTAGCTAAACAGCTCAGGCAGTATACACAACACAAGAAAAACTGTTAGAGTAGGTGCCCAACTAGACAACTTGTGGCGTGTGGGCTTTTGATGACTCTTTGTGTAAAAAAATCTTTGTTTATGAAATTCGCATTTTATATATGGCATTCTTTATCATCATTATTTTATAATGTTAACAATTGTGTTGGATAAAGACGTAGAATGCACCATAGTCTATGTTAGATGTGATACTGGATATGATGGCTATCATGAAACACATCTAATAGTCATTGTGTATTCTCAACTTGTTCCTAATCGATTGGGCCGTCAAAATGAGGATAAGGCCGCCCGAGTTTGAGACTAGCATCTGCGATGTGAAGTACCACGTTTCATTGATAGGGAACATTGTGATGTTCTGAGCATGCAGATGGATGGTTTGCCTGGCGAACTATCGAGCTACCCTCGTTCGGATTCTCCAAGTGATTACCATTTGTCGAGTGGAGAGTCCGAGGTCTTGGTTGTATGGATTAGTCCTTAATACTCGAAACATCATTGAGACTCTGCATGATTAGTCGCCTCACTTTGACTCGTTTACCGACTCCGTGAGGGTCATCAGGTGTCGAGATTGGGTGAGGTCACGAAGCATGTGGGAGTCGATGCTTTGTTGTCGAGGATTCACCTCTCTCCCTAGTGCGTGGATATCCTATGCTATCTGAGGAGATAATAGTGTGACAAATCTCTGGTCAGAGTACTCTTGTGCTTCAGTGTAAATGAGTTTACCTAGTAGCACTCGTGATGTCGCTATTCTGATCTCCAAGATGTATGCATGGCTATCGATCTCTAACGACTCTCGATTTACCAATGGTCGTTGATTCGATCGGGATATATGAGTTGAAAATACCATACTATACGCTAACCATGACCGACTGGTTCTTGCATGCACTATCAGTGATACCTAGGGGATCATTGGGCGATGTTGCTAGGCGATTTACCATGGTCCGATGGGTAGATCAGAAAAATGTGTTTTCTGATTCACAATGAGTTGTGAGCCCACGGATAGCTGTATCCCTGAACCATTGAGGGTCACACGGTGTACTGGTTTACCAATTCCCGTGCACACAAGGATATGGTACTCAAAGTGTTGAGTATAGTAGGAGGAAGGTTGGGAGTATGACTTCCCAAAAGTAGCTAAGGGAGTAGGACTTCCATATTTAGCTAATGAGAGTAAAACCTGTCATATACAGATTTAGTGGTCCGAAAATTTTATTTTACATCATAATGATCAGTTTTGTAAACTGAGCACATCGGTGATATCTGATCACCGATCAGGATTATGATAAGACCACAATCGAGGGAGTTGAACCGAATGTTCACAGTTCGAGTTGGACCGAATGTTCACAGTTCGAGTTGAACCGAATGTTTACAGTTCTAGAGTTCTACTTGAAACGAATGTTCACAGTTCTACTTGAAACGAATGTTCACAGTTTTGTTTACATCAAACTCTTTCCCTCAATCTATAAATATGGCATGAAGGGAGAAAGAAAAACACACAACAAAAGCTATTCAGCAAATTCTCCCCCTCTCCTCCTCTCCCTCTTCCCGCCGCCGCCGTCGCACTTCGCTGCGATCGTCCTGGCAAGGAGGTTCTGCTCGCAAAATATTCGTTGGGATTCTAGTGCATTCCTGATTAGGAGCAACCAAAGAAGTGCTATTTCCATTTGAGAAATATTCGGAGCCAGGCGCCTAGTCGCCAGGCAGGTATATTCTAAAAATCCTATGAATGTTTGAATTATTATATAGGTGTATTGACCGTTCCCGGGCTCCTAAATTTTTAATTCTTCTGCTGCGCCCTCGGAGCAGGATCCGGATCCGCCGCTGCGCCAAAAGTGGTATCAGAGCTTTGGCTCAGATCTGTCAATACACCTTATTCTGCCTGAATTGCATCAAATCACATTTTTCAAAAAAAAAAGAAAAAAAAATTTTTCGGCCGCACTCGCGCACAAATCGAGGCGGGGATCGCGGGATACGCGCGCGCATCCCGCGCGCACGGTTCGGAGGGCGTTGCGCGCCTGTCGCGCACGCCCTGCACCCACAGCCCAGCAGGCGTTGCGCCCGTCGACCGGTAATCGTGCGCGCCCGTCTCGCACGGTGCTGGGCACACGATGCGCACGGCTGTGCGCACACCACCGCCCCACCTGCACGAACTGATCGTGCAGGTGGACGCCCCCCGTGCACGCACGTTGCGCACAGGGTCGCACACCCGCCGCCCCACCTGTGCGAGCTGCTCGCGCAGGTGGCCGCCCACGTGCGCACACATTGCGCACAGCGTGCAGCACTCGTGCTGCACGCGTGCGGGCGGCGGCGCATCGCCCGTGCGGCATTTCCGGGGTGGAGATGCGGCGTCGGTTTTTGAATTCTAGGGTTTTTCCAGGCCTGTCCCGGGCGGCCCGAGTTGTTTTTAGGGCAATACTTGCTAATGGGCCTTTTTGATTGGACCAAAACTAATTTTTGAAATTTTGAGATATTGGGCCTAAAATTGTTTTAAGCCCAAAATTGATGCAATTAAAATAACAAAATAAGATTTTATTTATAAGTATTATTTTATATTTAAAATATGATTTTGTTGGATAAATCAAATTTGATTATTTTATTTATGTCAATTAATTGAGTTACTTCCATAGATAATGTTTGGGATGATCGAGAGTCATGCCTAATGTGTTAGGTGTATGCTAGGTTTTACAATTTTGGTTTTAATATTGTTGAAATCAATTCAAAGTGGGCCTGGTTTATGGCCCGTTCCCACCCCTTTAAAATGTATCTCTATTTGTCATGGTTATTTAAGTGTAAATATTAGACTTAGTGGGAGAATAATTTTGAAGATGGTGGAGATGATGATTAAAGATATTGAACCAAAGACTTGTAAAACTGGAAGCTTATGTAATAGGATTGCATTTGCATACTGCATCTCACCTAGGAGTGGACCTAGAACCGTGCTTGGCAACCACGGATCGCATAGCTCTCGCTCATCGATCATCCCAATTATATATGTGATATATATCTGTTCAATCCGAATTTTTTAAATTGATTTAAAATTATTGAGACCAAATTTCAAAATTAAAATCCCTCATTTTAAATTTTATTTAAAATTTATATCAAGAATAAAAGTTTATTCGATAAGCTAAGGGAATTTAAATATTGTTTAAAATTTCCTACCTTCCATCAACAATGGGTGTACGTCGATGCTACCCGTATACATGGCCAGACTCATATTATTGAGGGGGTTATGTATGCCGGAAAGCTGTACACATCATTGACACTTGCTGTGAGTTGGTTGGAACTCCATTTAACGTTTGCTCATATTATTGGGGACATTAAGGGGACCGTCCATCACAACTCAACATTGATGGGTCATCTTGACACGTGATAGTAATCAACGTCATATTATTGGGACTTTACTGGACGTGAGGTAAATACACGGAGGTTGCACCTGTTGTAATTGGGCTCTACCTTTTGAGGTTCATGGTTGGCTGATATTATTCGGGACCATGATTTCTTGATTGTACTTTGTGTACCCACTAAGGAAACTTGCTTTCTCGATTTCATTAGAGGGTGGTGAAATCGTTAAAATAGTGGGAGGGTAATTCATAAAACTAAATGACC
>KV011245.1:25744-37876 GCA_001598015.1 Dorcoceras hygrometricum
TGGGCCTTGATATCTCGCTTCCACATGAGCTGTCTGTGGATCTGCTTCTCCTCTCCCTGCCTGCTGCGTTCGACCCCTTTGTGGTCAACTTTAACATGAACAAGCTGGAGGCCATCCTTGAAGAGGTGGTAAACATGATTGTCGTGTTCGCGGGGAACATATGGGCCTTGATATCTCGCTTCCACATGAGCTGTCTGTGGATCTGCTTCTCCTCTCCCTGCCTGCTGCGTTCGACCCCTTTGTGGTCAACTTTAACATGAACAAGCTGGAGGCCATCCTTGAAGAGGTGGTAAACATGCTTGTCGTGTTCGAGGGGACCATAAAGAAGGACAAGCCCGTCCACCTTTTGGGCTCTTCTTCCTCTGCGAAGAAGGGGCCCAAACGCAAGGGTAAGAAGAGTTCTGCCCCTGCTAATGAGGGTAAGCCCGCCAAGAAGCCCAAGGCAAGGACTTCAAAGCCGAACAAAGCTGAGAATGTTTGTCACCACTGCCACAAGCCTGGGCATTGGAGGAGGAACTGTAGGGATTACCTCGAGCAGTTGCGAACTGCGAAAGGTATGTTCTACATTGAAATAAATATGTCTCTTAACTCGACTTCTTGGATACTTGATACTGGATGTGGATCTCATATCTGTAATGACTTGCAGGTAATGACAAGAAGCCGACGTCTTAGAGAGGGTGAGACCCACTTGAGGCTTGGCAACGGAGCAAGGGTTGCGGCCGAAGCTATAGGAGATGTTTATTTATTTCTTTTTTCAAATTTTAAGTTTTTGTTGAGAAACGTTTTGTCAGGCCCCCTGATAATTAACAATAACTAATAGCACAATTAAGCATATAAACGCGGAAGCATAAAACAGGGCTAAAAATTTTTGAAATCAAGTTAGGCCCGAACTCAAATCATCAGTTAAAAATATCCCTACTCAAAATACAAGTTTAAATCTAAACTCCTACAAAAACAGGTAAATCAAATCAAATCAACAGCGATCCCCCGAATACATACAACCTCAGGGCATCCCCTGGATCCATACATAGTAATATAATAACTGGGACTCAAGGAAATGGGGATAGACCAGCTGAAGTTCCAGTCTGTCCAGCTTGGTTACCTGAAGATCCTGCAACTGGGCAACACAGAACCAAACAACAAAAGCAGGAAAAGAAAATACAAGGTCAAGCCTCAGTACGAAGAGCTATCTAAAAACAGCAAATCATGCAACATGCTATATCTCAAGTTATGAAATGCATGAGGCTGCCAAAAGAATCGGTCAACAAGGCCTGCTAATCAGCTGGCAGTACATCTCAATCGAGCCTATATACCCGCACAGTGTATCAACCGGGGAAATCATCGGTCCGTGATCATCAGGCCCGTCAGCCATCACAGCTCGGTGGTATTCAGACACAACCAATCGGTCGGTCACCACTCCAATGATAGCGTTGGACCTTTCAGGAACGACACATCTGTCTACCGGTCACAACGTGGCTCTATCTCAGGTCAATAATCAATCAATCTAGCTCAATATGTATGCATTAATGCCATTCAATAATCAATTCTCAATGCATACAATATCAATACGTGAAAACAGAACATCAAAAATCCACACAAGGTAACATCTGTTCACGTAAACACAACATCATCTCAAACAGATCTCAATAACAAGAAATATAGGCATGATCATGCTCATAGCTGTTTACAACAGCTCAAATCGTACCTTCAATTCTCAAGTTCTACTCAACAGATCTCACCAGGCACGGCAGCTTCAGCTTACACAACTGCTTCCTCACTGGTCACGGCACAACAATACAGCAGAGACTTACCTATAGCTCAAATCCAGAAGCTCACACGGGCAGGAGATTGCTCTACTTAGGTGTCGCGAGAACACACAAATTCACAGCCCCTTCGCGCTTCTCAGCAGAGACTTACCTATAGCTCAAATCCAGAAGCTCACACGGGCAGGAGATTGCTCTACTTAGGTGTCGCGAGAACACACAAATTCACAGCCCCTTCGCGCTTCTCCTCTAACGTCAATTCAAGCCACTTAACTGGTATCATTCGAAAGATCAACTCGAGACGAGCTCAGCGCCACCAATATCGCTCCAAACCATGGCGGAAATCGACGGCAATCTACCGGAGAAGGGTTCAAATGAATAGTATCTATCGAGGGTTTCGAAGAAGTAGATAAGAAATATCGGGTTCAAAAATACGCTAAGCGTTGAGCAGCACTTGGTATATAAATCCTCGAATCACTACAGTTCTAAGCAATTCAGATCTTTGCTTAATCTAAGGCACAAGTCCTCTCAAAGCTGATACCAGCTTTCGCTCTCTGCTGAAACGATGCAAGAATTCCAACGCTCTTCCAACTCATATAGCAAACGAAGTCGCACCAACTTAACAAAACGACGTAGCATAGCTACAACAGCTGAAACAGACATCCTATACTAGCAACAGCTGAACCACGTTAATTATACCAGTGGTCAACTCAGCTGTTGACCAACACGTGACAGTCTCTCTCGCGCGCTAACGCTAACAGCTGCTTCTCGTTACACACTCACTGCTGAGTTGACTAGCGTTGACATCTGATTACGCCACTGCTGAATACCAACAGCTGAATGCTTGTGCAACTCACTGTTGTCTTCTATGCTAATCCAAAACGACGACGAAACGACGCCCGCTACTGAAAACGTGCTAGGCAACATCTGAACTCCAAATTCGATGCTGATCTCACCCGAGAACCACAAATCACAGCTGATCAACTCTAAGCCAAATCTGAACACCCAAAAATCACAATTCTGTGACAAATCTTAATCCAAAAGCTGATTAGCCCTTAAATCATACATATCAGATTTCTAGTCCTCACACTCTCCCCCAATAGAAATCGATTTCGTCCTCGAAATCAGTTAAGTTATCAAATCAAAATCACAACAGTAAGGTAGTTATTCATGACACACTATACTAGACACCATTCCTAATATACACATGCCATACTTCCCAGTACAACTCAATACTAAGCAGAATCTCAATTCAGCAGCAAAATCACTTAAACTACAAATCAAACAAGCTTGAAGTTACCTAAAAACGCTGCTGTCATAACTCAAACAGATGAGGCCACCCTTGTCTCATCTTTTCCTCAACTTCCCTGGGAGCTTCATCACGTCCATGCTTTCTCCATTGGACCATCACCAGCGGTATAACCTTATTCCTCAACTGCTTCTCCTTTCTGTCCAGAATCTACACTGGATATTCGACATAGATTAAGGTCTGATCCAGCTCTACTTCATCAGTCCTCAGCACATGGGATGGATCTGGCTCATATTTTCTCAACATTGATACATGAAACACATCATGAATCGCTGCTAACTCATCAGGCAGCTTCAATCTATAAGCCAACTGTCCAATCCGCTCAACAATCTCAAAGGGACCAACGAATCTAGTAGCTAATTTACCCTTAAACCTGAATCTCATAACACTCTTGAAGGGAGAAATCTTGAGAAACACACGATCGCCAACCTCAAATTCCAACGGTCTGCGTCTTTTATTGGCATAGCTAGCATATCTATCTTGCGCAGCTTTCATCTTACTCCGAATCAAATCAACCTGATCTTTCATATGCTGTACAAACTCAGGAGTAGAAAGCTATTTCTCATCAACTTCTTCCCAACAAACGGGAGATCTGCATTTGCGACCATACAAAGCTTCAAACGGAGCCATTCCAATAGTAATTTGGTAGTTGTTGTTATAACAAAACTCAACTAAGGACAAAGAATCTTGCCAGCCACCACTGCAATCCATCACAACTGCACGCAGCATATCTTACAAAGCTTTCAAACGGACGCCATTCCAATAGTAACTTTGGTAGTTGTTGTTATAACAAAACTCAACTAAGGACAAAGAATCTTGCCAGCCACCACTGCAATCCATCACAACTGCACGCAGCATATCTTCTAAAGTCTGAATAGTCCTCTCAGATTGGCCATCTTTCTGGAGGTGATAAGCAGTGCTCATAGCCAATCTCGAACTCATTGCTGCTTGCAAACTCTTCCAAAATCGAGAGGTGAATCTCGGGTCTCTATCTGACACTATCGAAACAGGCACTCCATGAAATCTAACCACATGGTCGACATACAACTTCACCATTTTCTTCATCGAACACCTCACATCATAGGGAATGAAATGGGCTGACTTCGAGAGTCTATCAATAACCACCCAAATCGCATCGCATCCCCTACTCGATCGAGGCAAATGAGTCACAAATTCCATGGAGATGTGCTCCCAATTCCATTGGGGCACTTCTAAACTCTGCAACAATCCACCAGGTCTCATTCTCTCGCCCTTGACCTGCTGGCAATTCAAGCATCGAGCAAAAAAACCAGAAATATCGCTCTTCACGCCTTCCCACCAGTAGTGAGATTTCAAAGAATGTTACATATTCTTCTCCCCCGGATGTACGCTATATCGACTGCAATGCGCTTCATTCAGAATAGTCTCTTTCAAATGACTCAAGTTCGGAACCACTAATCTTCCTCGAAATCTTAGACATCCATCGGAAGCTGTCAGGCACCGTGCTAATAACTAACAATTAACACATAATAAGCGCATAAACACGGAAGCTTAAAATCAGGGCTTAAAAATTTTTCGAAATACAATGGGCCTGAACTTCAATTCATACATTCAAAATATTCAATACTCAAAATATGAGTTAACTCAAACTCATACAACAAGTAACCACATAAAATCAATTCAAAATACAGATCCCCAATACATGATAACACGGGGCATCCCCCGGTTCAATACATATCATAAATAGACTGGGACTCAGGGACGCGGGGATCGACCAGCTGAACTTCCACTCTGCCCAGCTAGGTTACCTAAAACTCCTGCAAATGGGCAACACAGACCCAAACAACAAAAGCAGGAAAACAAGTACGAGGTCAAGCCTCAGTACGAAGATCTATCAAAGCAGATAAACAAGCAACAAGCTATAAATCAATGCTATGAATGCATGAGGCTGTCAAAGGAAATCAGTCAGCTAGACCGGTGTAACAACCGGCAAATCATATCATGTCGCCTCT
Organism: Dorcoceras hygrometricum; assembly: GCA_001598015.1. Lineage (NCBI taxonomy): Eukaryota > Viridiplantae > Streptophyta > Magnoliopsida > Lamiales > Gesneriaceae > Dorcoceras > Dorcoceras hygrometricum. The sequence continues at coordinate 30,808 of KV011245.1, forward strand.
ATACCACGGTCTATCAACCGGGAAATCATCGGTTCGTGATCATCGGGGCCCGTCAGCCCATCACAGCTCGGCGGTAGACACTCGTATCCGGTAGTCACCGCTCCGACGATAGCGTTGGACTTTTCGGGCACGACCCAACAGTCGGCCAGTCACAACGTGGCACCCAAATCAGGTTATCATATCTGTAAATCAGGCTCAAGATGTATGCATGAATGCCATTCAATATCCATGCTCAATACATAATACGCCTAAACGTAAAACAGTATACACATTCAATCAAAACAGTAACTGATTCACGTAAGCACATATCAGTAAAGCCACAGATTTCACAACATCGAATTATAGTCATGTCCAAGCTCGAAACTGCTAAGAGCTGCTCAATTCGTACCTTCCTTCTTCGAATTACCTAACAGATTTCTCCTGGCTCAATCCACGCAGCAGTAACTTCCTGGAAGCTGAAATCTGTTACAACATAGCTAATATCTTAGCTCAATTCAGCTACACAATCACGCTAATCCTACGGCCAGAAGCATACTTCGATCCTACACTTCCACGCAGGCCTTAACTACTAAAAACCGAGCTCAAACTACAAGAATTGCTCACCCAAAAGCTCAAAAGAAACAACTGCTGAATCTGCTCAACGAAACCAGCAATTCACGAACGAGCAGGGCCTACGGGATTTCTCAAATCGCCGCTCCTAGCTTCCAAACTAGCATCAATGGAAAGAGCAAGTCTCAAGGAGTCCAGCGCCACCAAGAACGTCAAAACCAAAGGCTGGATGCGATGGAAATCGACGGTGGAAAGTCACGGTGAACAGTAGCTCGACGAGGGTTTGGAAAAGAAGAGATAAGAAATATCTGGCTCCCAATTATTCTAAGTGTCGATCAACACCTCTATATATACATCTCAAATCTCTTCGACTGCTGCTCACGAATCCAGCCGTCGTTAACAGTAGAAGTCTAATATCAGCAACCAGTCGTTGCCCTTAATTTCAATCCAGACTCAACAATCCAGTCGCAACATCCAGTCGCAACAACCAGACGCAACTAAACAAAACGTCGCCGTCTCACTCCAACAGCTGGTAGCAAATACGTTCGCAACAACTACAAGTCGCAAGGCGCTAAATAACCCAGACGCAAGCTAAACCAAAAGCTGGTAGATTCCTCACAACTGGAACCAGACGCAAACCTCGCAACGCAGCGTTTCAACTTATCAAAACGACGTCGCGTTGCTCCCTCGACTGGTTCCTCAAATCCACAGCTGGTCACCCAGTCGCAACATTCAAAACACGGCGTTTAACTTAATCAAACGACGTCACAGCGCCCACGTCATCAAATCCAGTCGACGCATAAAAACCAACAGCTGCACAAGGAACAACTCCCGTGACTGGTTCCCTCGTGCATAATAGTAACCAACACGTGGCACTTCCTCGTTGATCCTTGTATTTGTGCGCGCCTACTACCAGTTGCAACTAACACAAACGCAACGACTTCCAGACGCAACACAAACGCAACGACTGAATTTCGAAATCCATCCAGACGCAAGCTACAATACTGCTGCGATTGATTTTTCTAAAAAACTAGAGCAACGTCTGAATTCAATAGGAAATCAGATTTCTTTCGTAAAATCCTCAAATTATACACGATTAATCCCAATCAATACAATTAATCACTAATCTAAATCTGAATCCTCACATTCTCCCCACCTTAAGGGATCGTCCTCGAAATCAAAGGTAAGCTCAGGAAAGAAAACAACCAATCATGCAAATCAACACCAACAACTACTCAAATTCGAAGCTAAAACCAGAAGTTTACCTGGAAATGTTGCACGATCAGTGCTCAAACAGATGAGGCCAATCCTGCCGCATCTTTTCCTCAACCTCCCAGGTCGCTTCTTCTCGGCCATGCTTGCTCCATTGGACCATCACCAACGGAATTATCTGTTTCTCAGCTGCTTCTTCCTTCCTAGCCAAGATCTGCACCGGATATTCAACATAATTCAAGGCAGAATCCAGCTCAACTTCGTCAGTTCTCAAAACGTGAGACGGATCCGGCTCATATTTCCTCAACATGGATACATGAAACACATCATGCATCGCGGCTAACTCCTCGGGCAGCCTCAATCTATAAGCCAACTGTCCAATCCGCTCGATAATCTCAAAGGGACCAACGAATCTAGGAGCCAATTTGCCTTTAAATCGGAATCTCATCACGCTCTTGAAAGGAGAAATCTTGAGAAACACACGATCGCCTACCTCAAACTCTAGCGGTCGACGCCTTCGGTTCGCATAACTCGAGAAACGATCTTGAGCAGCCTTCATTCTACTCCGGATCAAATCAATTTGATCTTTCATATGCTGAACAAACTCCGGTGTAGAAAGCTGTCTCTCACCAACTTCTTCCCAACAAATCGGGGATCTGCACTTTCGACCATACAAAGCTTCAAACGGAGCCATTCCAATAGTGACTTGGTAGCTGTTGTTATACGAAAACTCCACCAAGGAAAGCGAATCCTGCCAGCCACCGCTGAAATCCATCACTACCGCTCGCAACATATCCTCTAAAGTCTGGATAGTCCGCTCAGACTGTCCGTCTGTCTGTGGGTGATAGGCTGTGCTCATCGCCAATGCATCGCATCCCCTACTCGATCGAGGTAGATGGGTCACGAAATCCATGGCGATGTGCTCCCAATTCCATTGGGGCACCTCAAAGCTCTGCAGCAAACCACCAGGTCTCATCCTCTCAGCCTTGACCTGCTGGCGATTCAGACATCTAGCAACAAAAGCCGAAATGTCGCTCTTCATACCTGCCCACCAGTAGTGAGACTTCAAGGCATGGTACATCTTTCGCTCGCCTGGATGCACACTGTACCGACTACAATGTGCTTCATTCATGAGGGTCTCCTTCAGATCAATCAGGTTAGGAACTACTAATCTCCCTCTGAACCTCAAACATCCATCAGCAGCAACAGAGAAATCATCAGACTGACCTGACTGCGCCTTAATCCTCAACTCATGGATATAGGTGTCGGTCCTCTGTGCCTCCCTGATGTTCATCACAATCTGCGGTTCCACCTGAAGAGAAGAAACAAAGAAATACTGATCACCCGGCTGGAATCGCCAACCAGACGTACTCAACTCCTCATGAACTTTTGAAATACTCAGGGATGCTAACACATCAGGCTGGGTCTTTCTGCTCAAAGCGTCGGCTACTAAGTTCACACGCCCAGACTGATATTGACTCTCACAATCGAAGTCCTTAAGCAATTCCATCCAGCGTCGCTGCCTCATGTTCAAATCTGACTGTGTGAAGATATATTTCAGGCTCTTGTGGTCGGTGTACACCACAAATTCTTCACCATAGAGATAATGTCGCCAAATCTTCAAGGCAAACACTATCGCAGCCAACTCCAAATCATGAACCGGGTACCTCGTCTCGTGAGGCTTCAGCTGTCGAGACTCATACGCAATCATGTACCCGTTCTGCATCAAAACACACCCTAATCCATTCAGAGAAGCATCGGAGCACACAACAAATCCTCCGGATCCAGACGGTAGGGCCAGGATAGGAGCAGTAGTCAAATTCTCCTTCAGCGTCTGAAAAATGTACTCGCACTCATACGTCCATACAAATCTCTTATCTTTCTGAGTCAACTGCGTCATAGGCCTGGCTATCGAAGAAAACTTCTCAATGAAGCGCCTATAGTAGCCGGCCAATCCCAAGAAACTACGGATCTCTGAAACGTTTTGAGGTCTCTCCCAGTTAAGCACTGCTTCGACCTTGCTCGGATCTACAGAAATCCCTTGTGCCGAAATCACGTGACACAAAAAGATAATCCTGTCGAGCCAAAACTCGCACTTGCTAAATTTGGCATAGAGCTGCGAGTCTCTCAATGTAACGCCCCAAAATCCATAGGACCACATTTATGCATTCTATTAATCATATGGGCCAATTGGCAATTTTGAATATTATGTATCTTCTGAATTGTTAATTTCAGCAGGTAATGGTGCGCTGCGGCTGGTACCAGCAGGTAACTCCAAAGAGCAATGCACAAGTTGGTTTGAAATTGATTGTAAAATGTTTTAAGGAGGTAAAATGATTTCTTTTGAAAAAGGTTTGGTGGTTTACAAATTAAAATGATATGAAGGGAATTTTACTAAATTTTGGAAGTGTGTCATGCTTGATTTCTCAAGTAGCTTGCCACTAATCCCTTTCATATAAATACTTGTTTCTAAAGTAAAATTTGTATCATTTGCAAAGAAAAGTTTTAAAGTGTTCTTCAAAGAAATTTCCAGAAGAAGTTGTGTGTTGCTCAAAAAGGGAGGAGTCTGCAGGAATTAGCTGTGGTTGCAAAGCTTCAAATCAAGGCACGTAAAAGCTGATCTTTTCTACACCATTTGAAGTATATATTGTGTTTTATTGGATCTGCGTGCCTGTATGTTATGGATATATTTAAAGTTCATGTTTGAAATGATTTAGACATGATAAGGAAAGAAAGATGGGTTCGAAAATGATGTTTTTGATGTTTATGATGCTTCCAGTATGATTTTCATGTTATGATGTTTTAAATATACTGAGGGTTCGAATTCAATTCCAGAAATGTTATGAATGTTCTTCTCGAAATAGCAGTAATATTAGAATTTGATAACTGTGAAATCGGTAGCTGTTGGTTGAATCATTGGTATGGTTTGATAAGCAGCAGCTGATGACATTGTTATTGTTCTGATATCACAAATGTCGAGTTATGTCCCAGCAGCTGTTTCTACTTGTTAAGATTCAGCAGATGCATTGATATAAGGTTTATGAATGTTTTCCTCTCTGTTGTAATATCAGGATTTGATGATTTGTGTAATCAGCAGTGCTAGTTAGATCAGTATAAAGTCTGGTTTAATAGGCAACGGCTGGTAGCGCGATCGTTGTTTTGATGTTATAAGCGTTTTTCGTAAATTCCAGCAGATGCACTGTTCATCAGCAGATGCGTCTTTCTTTATTTAGTATCAGCAGTTGCTTTCCTTTGATAAGGAATCAGCAGCTGCATTGTGATTTTAAATTCAGCAGTTGCTTTAATTTCAAGTACTGTTCATTCCAACTGGTACTATTCATTTATATAATTGTGTTAGCACTTTTCCTTGCGACTGATTGATGTGCTAACGACGTCGTTCCATTTAGTTATACAAATATCAGCAGGTAGTTTTGTATTTCGTCTGCTGATCGTTCTAACGACACCGTTTCATTTAATACAAAGATCAGCAGGTAGTTTTGTATTCGTCTGCTGATCACCCTAACGACATCGTTTCATTTTATATTTATTCTTCTTGCGACTGGTACTGTTCACCAGCAGATGTATTTATTTTCATTTCAGCAGGTATTAGTCTTGCGACTGGTACTATTCATTTCGACTGGTTTTTCTCTCAATCAGTTCCAGTTTAACGATATGTTTCCAAAGTCGAATTCAATACTCAGTAAAGTTTTAAAATGGGAAGCAAATGTTTAAAATAATGGAACCCGATGTTTTACAAAAATGTTTAAAGAAAGATTGTTAAGGAACGAAAGATGTTTTAGATTATGGCATAGATAGTTAAGGTCACCAAGGAGAAGGGTGAGCAGTTGTCAAGATGTCAATTGCCCTTTCATATGAGCTATATGCTAAAACTGATATCGGGAGTCATTTTGATCAAAGTGCAACACGGACCAAATAGAACTTATATGCCATGATCAACTGAAAATGGAATTGAAAGAAATGAGAAACTGGACTATCTTCCCCTGTTTCTGCCATTGAAATGTTTATGAAAATGATACAGTATATTTGAAGTTCCTTAACATATGCATTGTACAGATGTCTGCCTGCGTTTTATGAAATTGTTACTACTCAGATTTTACTTGCTGAGCCTTTAGGCTCACTAGCTTTTAAAATGGTACAGGTACGACAGCTGATGGAGGAACAGCAGGTGAAACTTGAAATCAGCAGAGGGACTAGGAGCTGTGTTGATGCAAGAGCGTAAAGTTATTTCATACGCGTCTAGGCAGCTGAAAGAACATGAGAAAAATTATCCAACGCATGACTTGGAGTTAGCAGCTGTTGTCTTTGCTCTTAAGATATGGAGACATTATCTCTATGGGGAGAAGTGCGAGATTTTCACAGATCACAAGAGCTTGAAGTACTTCTTCACCCAGAAATAATTGAATATTAGGCAGAGGCGATGGTTGGAGTTAGTTAAAGATTATGATTGTACTATCAGCTATCATCCAGGAAAAGCAAACGTAGTAGCTGATGCTCTTAGCAGGAAATCAGCAGGATTGGCGCATTTTACTGTCCAGCAGTCGTTGGTAAAAGAGATTGAAAGATTTGGACTCGAAATAGTGTCCAGCAGCAGTAGTAATATGATTTTAACAGACCTCTCTGTTAGATCAAATTTGTTGAACCAAATTCGAGAGGGTCAGCAGCAGGACCAGCAGTTGAAGAAATGGGTCCAGCAGGATAAAGAAAGAGGCAGTAGTTTATATTTTTCAGAGGATGGAATCGTGAGGTATTTGGGCAGAGTTTGGGTACCTCAAGTGAATGATTTAAGAGCTGAACTCTTGAAAGAAGCTCATACAGCTCCATATTCAGTACATCCGGGAAGCACGAAAATGTATAAGGACCTCCAGCAGTTGTATTGGTGGCCAGGAATGAAGAGGGATGTTGCTAGATTTGTAGCTGAATGTTTGACATGTCAACTAGTGAAGGCTGAACATCAGCGACCAGCAGGATTGTTGAAACCACTGCCGATTCCCGAATGGAAGTGGGAATGCATAGCGATGGATTTTGTAACTGGTTTGCCAAGAACAGTACAAGGATATAACTCTATCTGGGTTATAATTGATAGGCTCACTAAGTCTGCTCATTTCTTGCCAGTCAAAACGACTTATGAGGTGAGCAGGTATGCTGAATTATACGTTAAGGAAATAGTGAGGTTACATGGTATTCCAATTTCTATTGTTTCAGATAGAGATCCTAAGTTTACCTCAGCTTTTTGGAAAAGTTTACATAAGGCTATGGGTACAAAGTTGACGTTCAGCACGGCGTTTCA
>KV011246.1:7853-23157 GCA_001598015.1 Dorcoceras hygrometricum
ACTGGTAAGAAATGAGCAGACTTAGTGAGCCTATCAATTATAACCCATATGGAGTTATATCCTTGTGCTGTTCTTGGTAAACCAGTTACAAAATCCATTGCTATGCATTCCCACTTCCATTCTGGAATCGGCAGTGGCTTCAATAATCCTGCTGGTCGTTGGTGTTTAGCCTTCACCAGCTGACACGTTAAACATTCAGCTACAAATCTAGCAACATCCCTCTTCATTCCTGGCCACCAGTATAACTGCTGGAGGTCTTTATACATTTTCGTACTTCCTGGATGTACTGAATATGGAGCTGTATGAGCTTCTTTCAAACATTCAGCTCTTAAATCATCTACTTGAGGCACTCAGATTCTGCCCAAGTACCTAACATTTCCATCTTCTGAAAAATAGAGGCTGCTGCCTCTTTCTTTATCTTGTTTAACCCATTTCTTCAATTGTTCATCTTGCAGCTGACCTTCTCGAATTTGGTGTATCAAATTTGATCTTACTGAGAGGTTTGCTAAAATCATATTACTGCTACTGGACACTATTTCAAGTCCAAACTTTTCAATATCAGCTGCAAACGTCTTCTGGACAATCAGCTGAGCTAATCCAACAGATTTCCTGCTTAGAGCATCAGCTACCACATTTGCTTTTCCTGGGTGATAGCTGATCGTACAGTCGTAATCTTTAACCAGCTCCAACCATCGCCTCTGCCTCATATTCAATTATTTCTGGGTAAAGAAGTATTTCAAACTCTTGTGATCTGTAAATATCTCGCACTTCTCCCCATATAGATAATGTCTCAATATCTTAAGGGCAAAGACAACAGTTGCTACTTCCAAATAATGCGTTGGGTAAGTCTTCTCGTGATCCTTCAGCTGTCTAGATGCATATGATATTACTTTCCGATCCTGCATCAACACAGCTCCTAGTCCCAACTTAGAAGCATCTGTATAAATTACAAATTTTCCTTGATCAGTTGGCATTGTCAACACAGGTGCTTCAATCAATGCTTGCTTCAGTTTGTCAAAACTGTTTTGACATTCAACTGTCCAGTTATACTTCACCTGTTTCCTTGTTAACGTAGTCGAGGGAACATCTATCTTAGAGAATCCTTGGATAAATCGCCTATAATATCAAGCTAAACCCAAGAAACTCCTTATCTCTGCAACATTCTTTGGTACTGGCCAGTCGCGAACAGCTTCTACTTTAGCTGGGTCGACTTCTATTCCATCCTTAGAAATTATATGACCTAAGAATGATACTTTCTCCAACCAAAACTCGCATTTGCTGAATTTAGCAAACAACTGCTTATCTTTCAAAATCTGGAGAACTGTTCTTAAATGTTGAACGTGCTCACATCTGGTCTTAGAATACACTAAGATATCATCAATGAATACAACTACAAACTGGTCCAAAAATGGTTGAAAGACCCTATTCATTAAATCCATAAAAGCTGATGGAGCATTCGTAAGCCCAAATGGCATAACTAAGAATTCATAATGGCCATACCTAGTTCTAAAGGCTGTTTTATAAACATCAGATGCCTTAATCTTTAATTGATGGTATCCAGACCTCAAATCAATCTTAGAAAAAATTACTGACCCTTTCAACTGGTCGAACAGATCTTCTATCCTAGGTAATGGATACTTATTCTTAATCATCAATTTATTCAACTCCCGGTAATCTATACATAACCCCATACTTCCATCATTTTTCTTAACAATAAAACAGGGGCTCCCCAAGGGGAAGTACTTGGTCTAATAAACCCCTTCTCCAACAGATCTTGTCTCTGTCTTTCAGTTCTTTCATTTCTGATGGAGCTAATCGGTAAGGAGGTCTAGATACTGGAGCAGCTCCTGGAATTAGATCAATCAAAAATTCCAGCTCTCTGTCTAGTGGCAGTCCCTTGATATCTTCTGGAAAAACCTCAGGGAATTCATTTACTACCTCTACGGCTGGCAGCTGGGGTCAGTCGCTGCTAATGATTATATAATTAAAGGGACTCCATTAACATGTTTTGCTAAAAACTGAAATGAATCTTTCCCTGGTGGGTTGACAGCTACTGCTCGTATTTTAAAGTCAATTAGTACCACATACTTAGTTAGCCAATCTATTCCCAAAATCATATCAAATTCTGGCATCGGCAATACAATTAAATGAGCAGTAATCTGATGCGCTTGAAGTTTAAGTTCTAAACTCCTAAACAGTTCGTGCGATACCAGCTTCTCTCCTGATGGTACCGATACACAATAGCCTATCAATACTTGCTCTGGCTGGATGGGCAATTTCTTAACAAACTCGGCAGCAATGAATGAAAGTGTAGCTCCTCAATCTATTAAAGCCATAGAAGGCAATCCAGCTATCAAAATTTCACCTGTGACTACTGTCGAGTCTGGATTGGCTTGATCAGCTGTCATTACATAGGCTCTGGTAGTCACCAGTTGCTTGAACTTTGGACAATATTTCAAAATATGCCCTGACATCCCACATTTTTAGCAGACATTTTGTCCAAGTCTGTATTGTCCAGGATGGTGCTTGTGGCACTTAGGACATTATGGCCTGTTATTACCAGCAGGAACAGAGCTAATAGGTTGAATCGGTAGAGGCTTTTGCTCCTGAGGAATCTGCTGGTTCTTGTTTTGCTTCTTGAACGACCTCTGGTCCTTCTGCTGAAAGGCTTGTCTCTTCTGCTGCCTTTCCTCATCGACATATTTCCAATCTCTTTCGATTTTCAGGGCTCTATCCACTGCTTCCCTGTAGGTTCTGGGCACCGATAGCCTAACATTCATTTTGAACATAGGCTTCAATCCTTCCACAAAATGACTCAGTTTTTCTTCTGGGTCACTTCCTATCAGTGGCACAAAATAGCACCCTCTTTCGAACTTCCGCACATATTCCTGTACTGTTAAACTTCCTTGTTTGAGGGTAACAAATTCCATCTTCAATTCAGACCTCTTTCCAGCCGTGAATTATGCTCAAAGAATACTTGTTTGAAATCTGCCCACGTAAGATTCAACAAATCCACAGACAACTTGGCTCCTTCCCACCAAATCATCGCATCCTCTCTCAGCATATAGATAGCGCATCTGGGCCTATCTAAATCAGACATTTGAAGGTACTCAAAAATAACCTTCATGGATTTAATCCAGCTTTCGGCAACTAGTGGATCAGTAGTACCACTGAATTCCTTAGGTTTCTGTCGTCTGAACTTCTCTTGGGGATCATCATTGCTTGGTCCCCTACTGCTGCTTGATTGGCCATTTCCTCTATTGTTTTGCTCTACTAGCAGCCTTAACAGTTGTGTGATATTAGCATTATTACCACTATCAGTTTCTTCTAGTGGAATACTTCGTATAGTTCTTCCTCTTTCTGACATCTTATATTCTATAGCCCGAAATCCACCACATACATATATCAGCACATGCTAAATAATTTAAAGACAATGCTCTGAAAATAAACTCACAACTTAGAGGAACGTATGATGAACTTTGATACGAGCTGAGTGGTGCGTGTGTTTATCTACAGGAACGTTGCTCTGATACCAAGTTGTACGACGACCCGAACCACGGGAATCAACGATTAGGGTAAATAAAAATTTCGAATAAAAAGAGGACTGAAAGATAATTTGTTATAAGCTGTATTTCTTATAACTTTGAAAGACACTGAAAAACGTGAAAACAAAATCTAACAGATACTCAATTGCGCGCCAACTACTGGAAACATTTGCGGAAAAACAGACTTTATTATAAATTGCAATTGCGATTTACAACAGCTGATATTCTATATAAATGTACAACTGTTGCAACTGATTTAATACAATACATTCTAAAACAAAACTACATCAGCTATGACACGAAAAACGCTAGCCTTTGACAAACACACACCACCCAGCAGCTGATTCAATTTTCACCTTCTGTTCGCTCTCCAGCTGTCGCACCTGCACCATTTTAAAAGCTAATGAGCCTAGGGGCTCAGCAAGTAAAACATGAATAATAACAAGTTCAAATACGTAGGTGGACATCTGATCAATACATAAGTTAAAGGAACATCAATGATCAATATCATTTTCTTTCGTAAACATTTCATAAACATTCATTCTTTCTTTCATAAACTTGGAGAAAGGGGATAATAGCCCAAATCTCAACATCATTATCATTTTTCCTTAGATTTATGGCTCAGAAGCTCTCCTTAGGTCCGTGTTGTACCTGATCAAGTGACTACTGATATCTGCCGTAGCCTTTGGCTTCTTTGCGTTAAGGAAACCGGCATATAGACGACTGCTCACCCTTCTCTTTATGGGAGGGCAACTGATAGCTGCTCACCTACCCATTATGACCGTCTGTTATCTTTGCCATAAATCTTAAATTAAACTTTTGTTCCTTTAACATCCTTCTCTTTAAACTTTCTTTCTTAAAATCCCCGGGTTCCATCATTTAAAACTCTTTCTTCCACTTTAAAATTTTACTGAGTATCGAATTCAGATTTTGGAAACATGTCATTGAAATGAAACCAGTCGTAAGAGAAACCAGTCGCAATGAATAGGAACCAGTCGCAAGACAGGAACCAGTTGCAAGAAAATGGAGCAGTACTATGAAACAAAACAGATTTCTACTGTTCACGGGTTGTGCTAAAAGAAACCAGCTGCAAGGTCTTTTTACTAAAAACAAACGTATTAAATGAAACGATGTCGTTGAAGTATGAAACAGACATAATGACGTAAGAATATCTTCTAACATGAACAGTAACTATCTGTTGACAGCTACAACTTAAGGAAACAACGTCGTTAGCGCATCAACCAGTCGCAAGAAAAGTGCTAACATACGTGAAACCAGACGCAAGGATTTTTGCTAAATAACCAGACGCAAGGAATAGTACCAGTCGCAATGAATAGTACCGGTCGCAAGGAATAATACTTTAGAAGTAAATAGTGCAACTGCTAGAATACTACAATGGAATGCAACTGCTGGAATGAACAGTGCAACTACTGATTTTACGAAAACAACGCAACTGCTGAAATATTACAATGGAATGCAACTGCTGGAATGAATAGTGCAACTACTGATTTTACGAAAACAACAAAACTGCTGAAATTTGACTTGATATTTGTAACATCAAAACAACTATGATCTACTGATTTTACGAAAACAACAAAACTGCTGAAATTTGACTTGATATTTGTAACATCAAAACAACTATGATATCAGCCGTTGCCTATCAAACCAGACTTTATACTGATTCAACTAGCGACTACCGATTACATAATTATCAAATTCTGATATTACAACTACTGAAAGGAAGAACATTCATAAACATTCTTGGATTAAACTCGAATCCTCAGTACTTTAAAAAATCATAAACTTTCTGGAAAAGTTTGGAAGCATCAAAACATCATTTTGAACCCATCTTTCTTTCCTTCTTTCATGTATAAATCATATTAAACATGAAATTTAAACATACTGTAACATATAGGCAAGGAGACTCAGAAAAAATCAATATATGCTTTAAATGGTGAGTCAAGAATCAGCTTTTACTTGCCTTAAACGAAGCTTTGCAACAGCAACTGATTACTGCAGAAATCTTCTCCTTAAGCAACACATGAACTTTTCTGGAGAATATTTTGAAGAACACTAAAGATTTTCTTTGAAAATGATGAGGATCTTACTTTCAAAACAGGTTTTTATATGAAAGGGATTAGTGGCAAGCTACTTGTGAAATCAAGCACGACACATTTATAAAATTTTTAGTAAAATTTCTTCTTCTCATTTTAATTTGTAAAACACCAAACCTTTTTCAAAGAAATCATTTGTCCTCCTTAAAGATATTTTCAATCCCTTTAAAAACTGCTCGTGCATCACCTTGGAGTCATCCACTGAAACCAGCTACGTCACATCTATTTTTCTGAAATAACTTAAAACAGAAATGCATAACATTTCAACATGCCATTTTAAATTTATAAAATGAACAATATGCATAATGTGGTCCTATGGATTTTGGGGCGTTACAAATAGTCTGATACATCACAAAAGTTGAAGTATAAATCTGTGCAATGAAATCTGAAGAACAAAAACACAAAATACAAACTATTTTCCACGATAAACACTCCGATTCGACCAGCTCCCACCATCCAGCTTCCTAAGAATCATTTCCTGCACTCAAGAAAACTAGTGAGCCTAGAGGCTCAGCAGGTAAATCTGGAATAACTAATTCATGCAACACAAGCATAACAATATATGGATTTGAAATAACTTAGTATTGAATAAGCTGAATACGATAAACTGTCAAATCTGAAATGTATGAAAGCATAATCGCAAATGTCTGAAAACATTTTTTCACTTCTTAAAAGAAGGATCTTTAAACATTTCTTTAAGCCGTGATTAAAAATCACCATAGGCTCTGTTCTTATTTTTCTGTGAATTATGGCTAGACACCTGTACATAATGTCGATCGTTTGATTAAACTGTCATCTGATATCAGGGGGCTGGGAACAAGTCCCATCTATCACATATAAAGGGCATACAGTTCGTCAACCATATCTTAGTCTCTTCTGAGTTGAAACGGGCACACTGGTTCGTCAGTCAGCGTCCTCACCCTTTTCCATGTGACCGTCTGTATCTAAGCCAGAATATGTATAAACATTTTCCTTTCCTTAACATTCTGTAAGACTTTCTTTTCTTTCGGAAATATCTTTCTTTCTATCAAATACGGTTTACTGGTTTTTAAAACTCTAATGATGTTCTCAACCAATTTGGGAATTTAGTGGGGTTCATACGAAAGAGAAAACTGAATTCAAATACTCAAATCTGTTTATATTATCCCATGAATTTATTTATTCTTTTGAATCGAAACTCAAAGAAAGAAGAATCGACTAGAGTTTCAGTATATGTCAAAACAGATCTGAACAGAATTATTACGAAATCTGAAAAGTACGCAAGCGTATCAACGAAGAAGAAAAGAATCAGATTTGGACTATTTAGTCAACTCAGATTTGGGAAAGTCAACATAACTGAACTAGGTAATTCAGATGTCAATAGTCAACCGAATTCAACTCAGATTTGGATTAGTCAACTTAGTAATATTGACCACATTCAGATTTGAATTACGAACTCAGATCTCAACATAAAACAACATAGAAACAGAACGTTGTTCCAAAATCATCTCGCTATAGAAGAATTCAGCTTTGATAAAATAACCAGATTTCAGATTTAACTCAAAATCAAACCTGAATTTCCAAGGTTTCCTTAGTCTGAAGAAATAAAAAATATCTAAGGAAATTTTGGAAAACAAATCGAATAAGCTGCTTCTAAGCTACTTTGAAGAAATTCTTGGAAATCCCAGGATAGAATTGGACGAACCTCATCAAACATTTTCTAACAACTTTTCTGAATCAAAACTCAGTAAACCCATCCGTATTCGCATAAAACATTGTAACTTAAATTCTGTGTTTGAAAAATAGCCATAACAGTTCTCAAACCTTTAAAAAAATGCATACAAACATGCAAACAGAAATCAATATATGCTTTCATGAGTGTAGTAAGAAACAGAGTTTACTTGCCTTTATCTGCTACACAATCACAACGAGTTATCTGGACTAAATCAACGAACAACCCGATCACTTCCGGTGAAAAACTTTGAAAACTTGGTTCAGTTTTCTTACAGAGAGCACTTCTGAGGAAAAGTATTTTGATTTGAGAATAATGATGCATGATGTGTCTAACATCCTATACATATATATGAAATCAAATGTCTAGAGAAGGAAACATGTTTCATCAAAATGTTAAAGTATTTTTTAAAAGTGCTACTCAATTTCTAACAACAATTAAAAGAATGCATACCGAACCATTTTAGTTAAAAATAGGATGTAAATTGGTTTGTCTGGACCGACCGGACAGCTCCTGCATGTGTGTCTCAAATCTGAAAAATCAACTAAACAAAAGCTGATTTAAATTAATATTGCAAATAGATCTCTAAATTCCTTAAACTTTATAATTGTGGCTTTAAAATTTTATGGGCGTTACAATTCTACCCTCCTTAAAGAAATTTCTTCCTCGAAATTTACTTACTATTAAATAAATCTGGATTGCTGCTTCGCATATCAGCTTCAACTTCTCACGTTGCTTCTCTTTTTGAGTGGTTTCTCCACTAAATCTTTATCATAGGGATAGTCCTATTTCTTAACTTACGATTCTCTCTATAAAGAATCTTCTCTGGTATTTCTTCGTAAGTCAGATATGATGCTATCTAGATAGACTAATGTTTTAATACATGCGAAGGGTTCGAGATGTATTTCCTGAGAGCTGATATATGAAACACATTATGAGCAGCCTATTACTGTGGAGGTAATGCTAGACGATAAGCTAAAGTCCCGATTCTCTCGAATATTTCAAATGGTCCAATATATCTAGGACTCAACTTTCTTTTCCGTCCAAATCTCATTAGCTTCTCTTTCTGAGTGGTTTCTCCACTGAATCTTTATCATGGGGATGATTCTATTTCTTAACTTACGATTCTCTCTAAAAAGAATCTTCTCTGGTATTTCTTCATAAGTCAGATCTGATGCTATCTGGATAGGATCTTGTCTAAGCACATGCGAAGGATTCGCAATGCATTTCCTGAGAGTTGATATATGAAACTCATTATGAACAACCGATAACTGTGGAGGTAATGCTAGTCGATATGCTAAAGTCTCAATTCTTTACAGAATCTCAAATGGTCCAACAAATCTGGGACTCAGCTTTCCTTTTCGTCCAAATCTCATTACACCGTTCATAGGTGCTACCTTTAGAAATACATGATATCCTACTTCGAAACTCAAATCAAGACGATGGCTATCAGCATAGCTCTTATGTCTGCTCTGTGCTGTTTTCAATCGCTCACGTATGCTTCCGCAGTTTGTTCTATAATATCAGGTCCAATTTCTGTTCTTTCACCTACATCATCCCAATGTATCGATGATCTACACTTTCTGTCATACAGTGCTTCGTATGAAGCCATTTCTATTGAAGCCTGTTAACTATTGTTGTACGTGAACTCAACTAAGGGCAATTTAGAATCCCGGCTTTCTGCAAAGTCGATAACACACGCACGGAGCAAATCCTCCAGCGTTTGAATCACTCTTTCTGATTGTTCATCGGTTTGTGGATGGAAAGCTGTACTGAAGGTTAACTTAGTCCCAAGGCTTTATATAAGCTTTTCCAGAACATAGAGGTAAATCTGGGATCTCGATATGATATTATAGAACTTGAATTCCATGGAGTCTCACTATTTCTTTCACATACAACTCAGCATACCTATTCAGATCATATGCTGTCTTTAATGGTAAAAAGTGTGCTGACTTGGTTAATCTATCGATGATAATCCAAATAGAGTTAAATCCATGGAGTGTCTACTACAAATTCCATCACTATATTATCCCATTTCCACACTGGTATAGGGAGAGGTTTTAACATCCCAGTTGGTCTCTGATGCTCTGCTTTAACTTGCTGGCATGTTAAACACGCAGATACAAAATTGGAGACATCTCGTTTCATACCTGGCCACCAAAACAGATGTTGTAAATCTTTATACATCTTTGTTCCTCCTGGGTGAATCAAATATGGTGTATAATGGGCTTCATTCAAGATCTAATTGTGTAAATTATCAACTCGCGGTACCCACAACCTTTCCTGATATTTCACAATTCCTTCTACTATAGTATACAGATTTCCACCTCTTTCTTCATCTTGCTGCTTCCATTTGAGTAATTGATCATCCCTCGCTTCACCAACTCTAATCCTATCTTTCAAAGTAGATTGGATTGTAATAACAGCTTACCTGGCAGCAGTTCCTTGTGTAGTTATTTCCAAATAAAATCTATCGATTTCTCTCGCTAATGGAATTTGAACTGAAAGCTGAGCTAAACCCACAACTCTTCTACTTAATGCATCTGCTACTACGTTAGCTTTACCAGGGTGGTAATTAATTACACAATCGTAGTCTTTAAATAGTTCAAGCCATCTTCTTTGCCTCATATTGAGCTCCTTCTGGGTAAAGAAATACTTAAGGCTTTTGTGGTCTTTAAAGATTTCGCATTTTTCACCATAAAGGTAGTGTCTCCAAATCTTTAATGTGAAAACTACTGCTGCTAATTCAAGGTCATGAGTAGGATAATTATTTTTGTGAATCTGCCTTCAACTGTCTGGATGCATAAGCAATTACTCTTCTATCTTGCACAAAACAACACCCAATCCTATCTTTGATGCATCTGTATAGATCGTAAAATTCCCTTTCTCAGATGGAAACATCAAAATAGGGGCTTCTATCAACGCCTGATTTAACCTCTCAAAGCTGGACTGGCATTCTGGGGACCAATCATACTTAACATATTTCTTGGTCAACGTCGTTAAAGGACAACTATCTTAAAAAATCCCCTATAAAACGTCGATAGTAACCCGCAATACCTAAGAAACTTCGATTCTCTGCTACATTCTTAGGTACAGGCCATTCTCGAACAACTTCTACTTTGGAGGGATCTACTTCTACTCCATTCATAGAAATAATATGACCAAGAAATACATTCTTTTAAATCCAGATTTCACATTTACTAAACTTAGCAAACAATTGCTTAGTCCTTAAAATCTGAAGTATCACTTTGAGCTGGTCAGCATGTTCTTCTCTGCTCTTTGAGTAAATGAGTATGTCATCTATAAAAATAAATACAAATCTGTCCAGAAAAGGTTGGAATACTCTATTCGTTAAATCATGAATACAGAAGTCGCATTAGTTAACACAAATGGCATCACTAAAAATTCATAATGACCATAACGTGTTCTAAAAGCTGTCTTATATACGTCCGCATCTTTAACTCAAAGCTGGTGATATCCAGATCTGTGGTCGATCTTTGAAAATATAGCAGATCCTCGAAGTTGATCGAATAAATCATCTATCCTAGGGAGAGGATATTTGTTATTAATAGTTAACTTATTCAATTCCCTGTAATCTATGCACAAACGCATACTACCGTCCTTCTTCTTAATAAATAAAATCGGAGCTCCCCAAGGTGATGTACTGGGACGGATAAACCCTTTATCTAACAAGTCTTGGATCTGATCTTTTAATTCCTTCATCTTCTTATGAGCAAGTCTGTAAGGCGTTCTTAGAAATTGGAGCAGCTTCGGGTACTAAATCAATAGTGAATTCTAACTCCCGATCTGGTGGCAAACCGGATATATCTTCTGGAAATACGTGAGGAAATTCATTCACTACATCGATGTCTTCCAAGTAAATTTTCTTATCTTCTATTACTGATATAGCACTAACTAGATATCCTTTATATCCCTTCTTTAAACATATTTGGGCTTTCAAAGCTGATATAAGCTTAGGAGTTTGGTTAAATCTGTCAGCTCTAAACAGAAACGAGATCCCGTTGGGTATTTTAATCTTAACAGTTCTTTGTTTAAAATCTATAATGGTTCCATACGTAATTAACCAATCTATTCCTAATATTAAATCAAACTCAAGAATATGTAATACTATCAAATCAGCGGAAACGATATTCCCCTGCAGCTTAAGTTCTATATCGCGAAACATGTTATTGGTAACTAAACATTCTCCTGAGGGAACACGAACACAATATCCTACCTCTTTTACTTCTGATTGGACTGGTAAATTCTTAGCAAAATTTAATGATATAAAAGAATGGGTTGCACAAGAATCTAATAAAGCTAAAGTAGGCATACTGGCAACAACAATCTTATCGATAACAATCGTCGAATCTGGTGGAGTCTGATCTGCTGTCATCACATAAGCTCTACTAGTGATGAGTTGTTTATTCTAAGGGCAGTACTTAGCTACATGGCCTGGCTTGCCACATGTATAACACACATTCTGACCAAAACGACATTGGCCCAAATGTTGCTTCTTGCAAGTTGGGCATGCTGGTCTATTTCCAACTCTAGGAACAACAGTGATAGGTTGAGCTGCTATGGGTCCTTTTCCTGGGACCCTTGCTGATTATTGTTTGGCTTCTTAAACTGTCTACAGTCCTTATTCTGAAAGGCTTGACGTTTCAGTTGTCTATCATCCTCAATCACCTTCCAATCTTGCTCAGCTCACAGAGATTTATTTACAGCTGCTCTATAATCCACTGGTTCAGCAAGTCTGACGTCATGCCTTATCATAGGCTTCAACCCATTTATGAAATGTCGGATCTTCACATCTGCACTTGTTCCTATTAGAGGAACGAAATAACATCCTCTCTCAAATTTGCGGATAATCCCGCATAGGCATCCTTTCTTGCTTCAGAGTTAGAAATTCATTCTTGCAGTTCCTCCTTCACATCTACTGTGAAGTATTGATCGTAAAACACTTGTTTAAACTCTTCCCAGGTGAGCACTGCCAAGTCTACAGTCAAATTGGCCCCTTCCCACCAGATCATAGCATCTCCTCTCAGCATATAGATTGCACAACAAGGTTTCTCTTGATCAGTCAGATGCAAATAGTCAAATATGACTTCCAGTGATTTGATCCAGCTTTCTGCTACTAGCGGATCAGTCGAACCAGAAAATTCTTGAGGTCATTGTCTCCTAAACCTATCTTGCGGATCTTCTCGTCCAAACATTCTTCCTGTGATTGACCATTTCCTTGATTGTTTTGATCAACCAAAAGTTCCAGTAGTTGGGCCATACTAGCTAGGACAGGGTTAGTACCTTCTGTTTCACCCTCCCGTTCTATGGTACCTCGTCTTCCTCTACCTCTTCCTGACATTATTTGTAGGGGTAGCCCAAATATCCACCACAATACTATTATGAGAGATTACTATATGCCAGATCATGAAATAAACTCACAATTATAAGAGCGGCTGGCGAGAACTGTATCAGACTGGATGAGTGTTTATCTCAAGGACCATTGCTCTGATACCAATTGTGACGACGGAAAATTTTCTAACTTATTTTAATAAGTTTGGGGTTCGACTCGAAAGACACTAAAAGTTCGAAATTGTCTTATAGGACAATTCACAAAAATTTCTCTAGACTGAAATGCAAAAGAACAAGAACTTCTCGTGCATTAAACTGGAAAATAGATCTGATCAATACATACGCGGAATTGTGTTTACTATTGCAAATATGAGCATGGTTCAGATTTCAACAAAATAAGGAATCAATAGTCTGATACATCACAAAAGTTGAAGTATAAATCTGTACAATGAAATCTGAAGAGCAAAAACACAAAACAGAAACTATTGTCTACGATAAACACTCCGATCCGACCATCTCCCACCATCCAGCTTCCTATGAATCATTACCTGCACTCAAGAAAACTAGTGAGCCTAGAGGCTAAGCAGGTAAATCTGGAATAACTAATTCATGCAACACAAGCATAACAATATATGGATCAGAAATAACTCAGTATTGAATAAGCTGAATACGATAAACTGCCAAATCTGAAATGTATAAAAGCATAATCGCAAATGTCTGAAAACATTTTCTCACTTCTTAAAAGAAGGATCTTTAAACATTTCTTTCACCCCTTATTAAAAATTGCCATAGGCTCTGTTCTTACTTTTCTGTGAATTATGTTGGATCATTTTTGAATTGATCAAAGAAGTTCTTTTGAACGGGGTCGGTTTCTTGTTTGGATGTTTGAGTTTTCTGAGTAGTCTCATGAATAGGGGTCATTTGTTTTTTTCCATCAGATTGAAATTTAGGCTTTTGACCAGTAGCTAGGAAGTGGCGAATCACATGTTCATTGCAGAGGTGGGTTTGGTATTTGGGGGACTGTGAAAGTTGTTTTGTAACGATCTGTTTCCGCAATTTGAATTTTCCAGAAACCAGATTTGAGATCAAATTTGGAGAATATTTTGGCTGAATTTAATCTATTGATTAGGTCTCTTTTATTTGGAATTGGATATCTTATCCATTGAAGAACTTTGTTTAAGGGTTTGTAATTAATAACTAATCTTGGAACTCCTCGTTCCTCACACAAATTTACCATTTTCAAATAAATAATAAGGGTGTGTTTACCAAAATCCATGGTGGACATATTTTTTTCCCATTCATAACACCTGTTAAACACAAAGAAATATATTATTACAAAATTCTTCAATTTCTAAACAAATAAATGTTATCCATCGTAAAAAACAACATATTAAATTTTTAAAGGAAAAGATTCCTTATCTTCAAATTACAGAACAATTAACTAATACACAAATTGAAAAAAAAATACATGAATTAGAAACCCTTATTAATAACCAAATATGCAGCGATCTCCCAAATGCCTTTTGGCATCGCAAGAGTCATATTTTACTTTACCTTATGAAAAAGATTTTATCGAAGGCGATATTCCTACAAAAGCCCGACCAATCCAAATGAATCAGGAATTTTTACGACACTGCCAAAATGAAAGGTCTTGAAACTTTTATAAAATTTAAAACCTTACTAGAAAGTTGTAGCAGATGATGGAAGCAGATACAAGAGTTAGACTGTGATCTAAATTCGCTCTGCCTTTGAAGGAAACAATACAATGTATATAATGGAAAAATTTTTGAAAACTAATGAGTGCGGTAGATGAGAAGTCTTTATTGTCAGGCCTCGTGCTCATATCAGAGTAAAAACAAAGAAACACATGCGGAAGCTATCAAAAAGCGGGTAAAAATTTCGCTTTTGCCCTGATGGTTTAAACAATATAATTTAAAATACCACGATACTCAAAATATATCCCAGTTTATAAAATCAATCGAAACGCGGGCTACCAGCCAACAACAACAGTATAGCATAACAACAACAACAACAACAACATGTATCAGAATCCAACAACAAAATACAACGACAAAGCACAGGGCATCCCCCTGGCTATCTGTACTGATACATATAAATATGCTATATACAACTGGGATACTCTAACCACCTCCTGGGGCACCTCCAGCTGGGTTAAAACCACGACCAGCTGTAAAACCTGGGTTCCCTGAAAAACAACACAAGCAAGGAAAACAACCAAGCCCTAGAGGGACATGGGGTCAAACCCCAGTACGGAGAGCAACTGAAACAGCTAAAGGAAATGCATAAGATAAAATGCAGATGCTATGCATGAGACACAGGATAACAGCTGAAGGCTACAACCAACAAGGGAGCCAAGGAACTCAAACATAGCTCCACAAGATCTGCAACGACCAATGGCCACGGGGTGTGTTCAAAGTTTGGTAATGAGCCACTCGCCTTGACATAACACCCAAATCCAGATGCATCAAACACTCAACCTGCCGTTTCCTCGCCCATGAACTGTGGTAGTTAACCACTCGGCGTATGGTGGCTAACAGATCCCAGCAGGGAGATGAGAGTGC
>KV011247.1:4295-35703 GCA_001598015.1 Dorcoceras hygrometricum
ATTCCTGGTGGAGTTGGTCCAGTCCCGGTGTACTGCGACAACACGGGTGCCGTTGCGCAAGCAAAGGAGCCTAGGTCTCACCAAAGATCCAAACATATACTGAGGAAATACCACATAATCCGGGATATTGTGGCTAGAGGTGACATAGCAGTTGAGAGAGTCGCCTAAGCGGACAACGTTGCTGATCCACTTACGAAGCCCTTGCCAGGACCCTTGTTTGAAAAACATCACGAAACAATGGGACTACGTCTGATGAGTAGTTGGCTTTAGGGCAAGTGTGAGATTGTTAGAGTAGATGCCCAACTAGCCAACATGTGGCGTGTGGGTTTATAGACTCTTGTATATGACAATATTTATATATGATATTCGCATTTATTTACGGCATTCTTTACTTTCATTGTGTTGTATAATGATTAAAAATTGCGTTGAGTAAAGACCTAGAATGCACTATAGTGTATGTTAGATGTGATAGTGGGTATGACGGCTATCATGAAACACATCTAATAGTCACTGTGTATTCTGAACATGTTCCTAGTCGATTGGGCCGTCAAAATGAGGATAAGACCGCCCGAGCTCGAGACTAGTATCTGCGATGCGAAGTACCATGTTTCATTGGTAGGGAACATTGTGATGTTCTGAGCATGCAGATAGATAGTGACCTGGTGATCTATCGAACTACCCTCATTCGGACTTTCCAAGTGGTTACCATTTGTCGAGTGGATAAGTCCGAGGTCTTGGTTGTACTGATTAGTCCTCACGACTCGAAACGTCATTGAGACTCTACAAGATAGGCGTCTCACTTTGACTCATTTTCCGACTCACTTGGGGTCATTAGGCGGCGGGATTGGGTGAGATCCCGATGCATGTAGGAGTCGATGCATCTTTGTCGAGGATTCACCGCTCGCAGACATGCGTGGATATCCTATGTTATCTGAGGGTATAATAGTGTATAAATCTCTGGCCAGAGTACTAGAAGTGTTTTAGGTAAATGGGTTTACCTAGTTACACTCGCGATGTCACTATTTGATCTCCAAGATGTATGCATAGCTATCGGATCTTTAACGACTCTCGATTTACCAATGATCGTTGATCTGATCGAGATATATGGATTGAAAGGACCGTACTGTATGCTAACCATGACCAACTGGTTCTTGCAGTCACTATCAGTGATAACTATGGGATCATGGGGCGATGTTGCTACACGCTCTTACCATGATCCGATGGGCAAGTCCGGAATTGTGATTCCGGAGCCACAATGGTTGTGGGCCAACGGCTAGCTGTATCCCTGAACCATTGAGGGTCACACAAGTACTGGATTCGAGATTCCCGCACGGAAACTAAGCTCAATGTGTTGAGCACTTGAGGAAGATTTTGGGGAATGCGACTTCCTAAAAGTCAACAGGGGTCAAATCGTGATTTCCCGACGTTGAGGGGCAAAACGGTCATTTTGCACTGGGGTTCCGAAAAATGGTTTTTCAGATCATAGTATTCAGTTTTGGAAACTGAGTCGATCGGTCCGATCTGATCGGCGATCGGAGTTATGATGAAGTCACGGTGATAGGGATGAACCGAATGTTCATACGTTGGACCCGGGCCCGTTGGGCCGGTCCAAGTTTATCACTAGTATATTTAAAAAGACTTAAAGGCTTTAATCAAAATACTTGATTACACTTAACCCTAACCCTAAAGCTCATGCCGCCTCCCTCCTCACGTACCTCACGGCCGCCGCCGGTTCCACGCACCGCCGCCATCGTCTTGCCACGTTGGAATTTGTTACGGCCAACTTTTCGGGGAGTTTCCGTCCGTGCCGATCTCGTCAGGCCTTCTAGTGCAGGCTGACGAAGGAGTCTCCCTTCCGATCGTGGACCTGATTGACGTAATCTACCGCCTCCTACCGTGAAGTGCCGGTTTCCTCGTGAAACTGGTCGGAGCCAGGCGCCTAGACGCCAGCAAGGTAACTGACTAAACACCCTATGAATGGTTCATATTGTGTTATGATATTGAATTGTATTGAACGTTTCCCGACCTAATTTTGTTCTTCCGCTTCCTCGCCGGGAGATGGGATCCGGATCCGCCACGGTTCCCCAACAGAAAAAAGCGACAATTAAGAAAAAGAATCTGTTGCCGAGGATTAATGACTTGTTTGACCAGTTGCAGGGATCTGCTGTATATTCTAAGATTGATATGCGATCAGGGTATCATCAGTTGCGAATCAGAGACGCTGATGTGGCGAAGACGGCTTTCAGGACTAGGTATGGGCATTATGAGTTTTGGTGATGCCTTTTGGATTGACGAATGCTCCTGCTGTCTTCATGGATTTGATGAATCGCGTCTTCAGTGAGTATATCAATCGTTTTGTGATTGTCTTCATAGATGACATTCTGGTGTATTCGAAGAACTTCATAGAGCATAAAGATCACTTGAGATTGGTTTTGCAGAAACTGAGAGACTCACAGCTGTATGCGAAGTTCAGCAATTGTGAATTCTGGCTGGATAGAGTTGTCTTTTTGGTCATGTAATTTAATCGCAAGGAATTTCAGTGGATCAGACTAAGGTCGAAGCAGTTCTTAACTGGGAGCGACCTAGTAATGTTTCTGAGATCCGTAGTTTCTTGGGTTTGGCTCGCTATTTTAGGAGTTTCATTGAGAAGTTCTCTTCGATAGCTGGGCCGATGACTCAGTTTACCCAGAAAGATACGAAGCTTGTTTGGACTGATGAGTGTGAGTCGAGTTTCTAGTTGCTTAAGGAGAAGTTGACTACTGCTCCTGTGTTAGCTTTGCCTCTTGGTTCTGGAGGTTTTGTGGTTTGCTCTGATGCTTCTATGTGCGGTTTAGGATGCGTATTGATGCAGAACGGGTATGTGATAGCCTATGCGTCTCGATAATTGAAGCCCAATGAGACGAGATACCCCGTTCATTATCTTGAGTTGGCTGCAATAGTGTTTGCCTTGAAGATTTGGCGAGATCTCCAAACCTTTTTTGACATCTTTGGGAAGTATTGTGGAATCGGATCCCATGAGTTTCCACCACTCATAGAACAAGTTGGAAAATTTGAATCACAACGAGTATGAAAGGTAAAGAACCATGAATGAGAATAAGGACGTAAATAAAAAGTTCGGAAGCAGGCATGTTTGTAGTCCATGTAATTAAGAGTTGAAGGTTCAAAGTTGACAGAAAAGGGACGAAGTTTGAAGTTATTGACTGGCTGATGGTGATTGTCATCCCATTGGGTAGAAGAGATGACTTGTTTAATAATACATTTGGAATATGTAATGGCATTTTTTGAATCTCTTTTGTGGACTATTCAATAGAATCTGTGTCCACTAGGATGAGTTCGTAAAATTTCTGGGGTTTGATCAGGTATGTTGAGTCCAAGTATTGGGTAGAATTAAAACGTTTGCGCAAATAGTCTTGCTTTTTGACTTGTTGAGGAATTTCCATGAAAGGGTCAAACCCAAGATTCTCGGGCCTAGGCTTATGAACATATTTATGATCATCATTTTCTTGAGGGGTTGAAGGAGTATTTTGGACTTGTTTTGAAGAAGAATCTAGAACAGTTTTGTAAGGTAGTTCAGGAATATTTTGAAGCGGGCTATAACGATTGTAGTTTGAAGTAAGAGGGGGAATTTGACCAGTAGGTCTTTGAGAAGGCATTTTCGTAGGTGTTTGTGGGTAATGAAGTTGGACGAGCTCTTTTGTAGAAACCTTAGGTAACTCATAATCTTTTGCAGTTTGAATTTTCTGCTTTGGAGGATCCATCTGCAAGAAAATTTTGTTTTCCTTGTAAAAATTCTCTGGTTAGGAAGTCAGGAAGAGAATTTTCTTCCCATTTGATAAATTCAATTTCAAAATCAAAAACAGAAAGTATGGCTTGCCATCGGGCAAAAAATTTGTTTGGAAACAAGGTTTTGAACATCTTTGAAAATGACTTCCTTTGCAGATTTGCAATCAACTCTTAAAAGAAAATTTTTGTTGAAAAGATCATCTTGAAATTTTGAAATACAAAGAACAATAGATAAAATTTCTTTTTTGATAGTTGAATAATTTTTTTGAGGTCAGAGCCAGAGACCTGAATGAAATCTAACTAATTGTTCTTTAGTTTCTAAACGTTGTTTGAGTATACCTCCATAACCTATTTCAGAGGCATCGGTTTCAACTATCATGAATGCTATGGGATTGGGTATGCCTAAACATGGTAAAGTTTGAACTTTGGATTTTAAATTTTTAACTATACTTGTATGTATATCAGTCCATGGAGGGAGATTCTTTTGTAGGCGTGTGTATAAAGGTTGAGATATTTGACGTAGGTTAGGAAAAAATTCTGCTATATAATTAAGGCATCCCAAAAATCTCTGTAGTTGATTTTTTTCTTTGATTTGGTCAGGGAATTTTTCAGCAAAGTGAATAACCCTATGAATTTGTTTAATAAACCCTTTTGTGATATCATGTCCTAAGAAACTAGATGTATCAGTCCATGGAGGGGGATTCTTTTGTAGGCGTGTGTATAAAGGTTGAGAGATTTGACGTAGGTTAGGAAAAAATTCTGCTATATAATTAAGGCATCCCAAAAATCTCTGTAGTTGATTTTTTTCTTTGATTTGGTCAGGGAATTTTTCAGCAAAGTGAATAACCCTATGAATTGGTTTAATAAACCCTTTTGTGATATCATGTCCTAAGAAACAGATAGAAGTTTGAAATAATTTCATTTTATTTTGTGACAACACAAGACCATTTTGTTTAATTATTTGGAGAAAACGTCTAAGTTGTTTGAAATGTTGATCTAAATTATCAGAATATATGAGAATATCGTCTATATAGACAATACTGAAAGAACTATAAGGATTGAAAATATCATTCATGATTCTTTGGAATTCAGAAGGAGCATTTTTGAGTCCAAAAGGCATTACGTTCCATTCATAATGGCCAAAAGGAACTGTGAAAGCTGTTTTGTAACGATCAGTTTCAGCAATTTGTATTTGCCAGAAACCAGATTTGAGATCAATTTTGAGAATATTTTTGCTGAATGTAGTCTATGAATTAAGTCTCTTTTATTTGGGATTGGGTACCTAATCCATTGAAGAACCTCATTCAAAAGTTTGTAATTAATGACCAGACGTGGTACTCCACGTTCTAGTTCTGCTTGTTTTACTACGTAAAAGGCAGAAAAACTCTATGGTTATTTGGAAGGTCGTATCAGGTTTTTAGATAGAAGATCTTGAATTTCTTTTTGGCAGTGGTGTAGAAATTCTTGTTTCATTTGAATCGGGTGAGCTTTTGTAGGGATATTTTTTTCATTGAAATCCTTTTCATAAGGGAGAGTTACAATATGACTTTTTCGATCCCAGAAGGCATTTGGGAGTTCACTGCATATTTGATTTGTTATAAAAAGTTCTAATTCAGTTATTTTATTTTTAATTTGAGGATGAATCAGTTTTTCTTCAATATGGAGATATGGGAGTTCTTCTTTTAAGGAATTATTATGTTGTTTTTTGTGATGTATAATATTTATTTGTTTAAATATTGAAGAATTTTGTAGTAATAATATTTCTTTTTGCTTAACAGGTGTGATGAAAGGAAATAGGATATATCGACCATGGATTTTGGTAAACACACCCTTATCATTTACTTGTAAAGGGTAAATTTGTATTAGGAAAGGAGTGCCGAGAATCATATCTTGCGATATGTCACAGACAAGTGTGAACACGTTTTTGAAACAGTAACCATTATTACAGATGTGAGCATTTCATGATTTGTATCTTATGTCAAGAGGTTTTGAATTTGCCGTATATAGTTTTTCTGTTGTTTTTTCATAATATTTTGATGGTATTACGCCTTCGCGTAGAACATTATGATCTGCCCCAGAGTCAACAAGGGCAATAAGAGAAATTTTGGAAATCATTTATAACTAATTCTATGTTGACATACCATTTTTGGAATTCAATTTTTTGTATAGAGTTGATGAAATTGCTTGGTGAGGCTTGATTAAGGGGTCTATATTGATGTCATCAAGATCTTCTTGTATAGTTTGTTTGAATGAATGAGTAATAATTTTGTTTCTAATTCTAAATCTTTTTCTCGTAATGAAAAAAGTATAGTTTTGAAGCTGATTGACTTGCTTTTTAAGCATGTTGATTTCTGATTGTAAATCTTTTGTAGTTATTTGTTTAAGGATACTCTGTTGAGGTATATTTGTCGAACTATAGTACTTAATACATTTTCAGATTTAGTTCCATCTTTTGTAGAAGTACTAGTATTAATTCATTAATTTTTTGTTTAGAAATTTTTTATGAATTTTCTTTGGTTTTTTAGTACAGGTGTTTGATGTATGCTCGGGTTGTTTACAATTCCAACATTTTAATATATTTGACTTAGTATTAGGTCTTTTATGTTTTCGGAATCTTGAATTACTAAATTTCGATGTTCTATAATATGATCTAAAACTTTTTTGTTTCTTTTTTCTGTAGATAGAATGAGGATCAATGTTCATTAAACCGAACATTGAGTAGAAACTACCCAACTCTTTACGAGTTGTTGTACGATCAGATCTATACTTGGCTTGAAGTTTGAGTTCATAACATAATGATAATCCTTGTTTTTTAATGAAGGCGAATAATTGGCCAAAAGTCATGTCTCCGAAAGGAATGTCTTCACTGCCTATGGCTATTTAATTTTTGAATTATTCTTTCTCCGAAGAGGCGGAGTAAACACATTATGAAACGTTCTTTTCAAAAAGACATATTAGAGTCTTCTCGGCGAAGAACATGAGTTAGGAAAACATCCTTGTACCAACGATAATCAGTTAAGGGTGGACATTTAAGATTTGTTAGTATGATTTTTGAGGAATTAAATTCTTCATTAGGATTTCCTATAAAATACATTGATATAGTAACTATTAAAAATTCACATGAATCATTTTGTTCAGTGATAACACCGTTATCATCTTCATTATGAATTGTATGATGTAGAATGCTTAACTTCGAATCTAGGGATAAGGCATTGTCCCACCAAAAGTTCTTTACCTTTCATACTGGTTGCGATTCAAATTTTCCAACTTGGTTCTATGAGTGGTGGAAACTCATGGGATCCGATTCCACAATACTTCCCAAAGATGTCAAAAAAGGTTTGGAGATCTTCTCTGCACACTCCTGCCTTCCTAATTTTCAAAAACCATTAAAATTTCATGTTGAATTCAAAGTTCCATGGATCTTTGCTTGGGACTTCGATTTCCAAAAACTATATCCAGATCCCGTACCTTTCTCCTTGGTGCGGATTCATAAAATCAAATGGGGAGGAAAATATTATACCCACTTATGCAACGAACAAGTTGTCCGTCATTTCCTATCCACAGGAAAAAAGCCCAAATATTATTTCGAGGACAAAAAACAAAGAATCATGTTCAAACCAACACCCAAATGGCCCAAACATCCAAATTCGATGCTGATCCTACTCAAAAAACCTTCTGGGAGCAATTCAAAAATGACCCATAATTTCAAAATCGTCTCTTTGAATTTATGTCTCAGTGTTCGTCAAAAGCAGCAAAATCAGAAGAATCGGTCTTGTTAGCTGCCGTGTTGTGTATTGACTGCTGAATTATCTGCTTATATGCTCATTGCTGTTTGTGCGTGTGATGTTATGCATTGGTTAAGCATGAGTCTGTTGTGCATTCATGCATGCATATTGAGCCTGATTCCTTTGAAAGCTGAATTTCTTTGCACGTTGTGATCGGCCGGCTGAGTCGTCGTGCCTGAAAGGTCCAACGTTGATTTTGATGTGGTGGCCAGCTGAGTTGTTGTGCCTGAATACCACATTTCCTTGTGATGGTCGGCTGAGTCGTCGTACCTGAAGATCACAAGATGATGATGATTGATGAGATTTGCACAGCTGAGTTGTTGTGCTATTCTGTTTGCCTACCGATGATTCTTTGTAGCCCTTATATGCATTGCACGATAGATTTATTGCATTGTCTGATATGATTTATGCTTTTATTGTGCTCTTCGCACCGAGGTTTGACATCGTTTATTTTCCCTATTTTGGGCTGCCTTGTTTTGTGTTGGACTTGGCAGGTTCTTCAGGTACTGGACAGAGTGGAGCTTCAGCTGGTCGATCCCTTTTTTGATTTGAGTCCCAGTTGTATTGATATTTATATTGAGGCAGGGGATGTCCTGTGCCTTTATGTTTGTTGGGGTCGTGTGTTGTTGTTGTTGTTTAAGTTTTGAACCGAACTCTATTTTTAAGTATGATGTATTTTGAAATGATATTGGATCAGGCCCTTATTCGTAAATTTTTAGCCCATATTTTTAGGATGCTTCCGCATATTAGTGATTAATTTTTGTATTAGCACACGTGGCCTGACAGAAATTGATAGAATACAACCTAGGACAAATCAGCTCAGACTAGCTCAACTCCACCAATTAAACCATGTTGGTCTCAAAACAAATCTAAGGTGTTGGATCTGTGTCTACAGATCAGAATCTGATTTTTGAAATACACAAAACCTTCTGATTATTTACTAACAGTTTAATTGAGATGTGCAGGTCTGACATAGAGACGAATCAGCTGAGCAGTACTGTAGTTGAACCAGATGACATCCAATACTGAAGTTGAACCAGACTAGAAAAACGCGATTTCTAAGGCCTAAATGAAGGAATTTTCCCAAAAAGCTGCTCAGTCACATCATAGTCGTGAGTCTTGCTCGTTGGATCATTTCGGAGGGGGTAGCACTGACCAGATCTGAGTAGTGCTCATAACCAGTCAAAGCTGACCAGATCTGACACTATAGCAGACCAGATCGGAAGCGAGCGGGAAAAAGACAAGAAGAGAAGATCAGCCGAGAGATGAATCAGATGTGAAGAGAAAATCAGCTCAGAGCTGGATCAGATGTGAAGAGAAGATCAGTTCGGAGCTGGATAAGCTAAGAAGAGCAAAATCAGATCTGAGATCAACTGAAGCAAAACAAAGTAATCAGATCTAAGCTGATATACAAACTAATCTGAATGAAGTCTGTATCAGATCTGAAGGATCAAAGTAGTTGAAAAAACTCAGTTTGAATAAGGAAATTCAAACTGACGTATTGTCACATCAGTTCACAAGAAGATGAAATGCATTAAATAGCCACACCTACCCATGTGCAATGAAAGGACAAAATAGAGAGGCGAAGAAGTCGACTATCAGATCTGAGGAGCTTGTTGTAACATTCGATTGCGGAGTTGAATTTAGCTTTCCAGAATACTTCCTAGTTGTATGA
The DNA here is from genome assembly GCA_001598015.1 of Dorcoceras hygrometricum. Classification (NCBI taxonomy): domain Eukaryota; kingdom Viridiplantae; phylum Streptophyta; class Magnoliopsida; order Lamiales; family Gesneriaceae; genus Dorcoceras; species Dorcoceras hygrometricum. The sequence continues at coordinate 13,539 of KV011247.1, forward strand.
GATTTTATATTCGAAAGTTGAGCTTACATTGTAAATCTCACACACACAGAGATTCACTCACATAATAGCTGAGAGATGATTAGAATAGTTGAGTGAATCACAAACCAAACACCAAATCTGTCTTGACACGAAGATATTAAACTTAGTGATTGTAGTCTTTGAACAGAGACGTTAAAGAAGTTCATAGAGTTGGATGAACACAGCCTGACAGCTGGTGTAGAGCCTAGGAGTTAAGCTTTGGGAAGTGTATAAGTCCCAAAGCTGATCGGATCTGCAGATCAAATCTTTTAGTGAATGCCTTCCAGATTTGGAAGAAGGGGAGACGTAGGATTTGAGATCCGAACTTCCAGAAACAAATCATTGTTTGTTTACTTATAGCTTTACGCGTTAACACCATTCCACATAGCATATTTCGTGAAATCTGTTGAATGAGCTTTAGGTTTTCAGAGACCAGTTCGGGTTGTTTTCCGCATGATTTTAATCATATCCGATCAGTTTCTCGGTGCACGATCTTTCAAGAACAATGAGCTATTGAAGCTCAGTTTTTAACAGACTAGATCTGACCGCTCAGATCTGGAACCAGCTTAAAGGTGTTTTCCCCTCCCGAAACCGTGCAGTTTTCCAATTAAATTTTAAATAGGCATAGTTTTTATTGTATATTGGATTCTACCAATTGGTATCAGAGAAAGGTTGTTCTTGAAAGTGCATTTTAAATCGAAAATATTTAAGGTTTTAAAATTTCTGCAGCTTTGGTTGTGTTTTCAAATCTGTTTTTATCTTGCGAATGCTCTCTGTGCTACAAAATCATTTTAAGAGTTTTTAAAACTCATTTTATTAAGATAGGGGGAGTAATGTTCATTAAATTTCAGAGCAGTTTCTCGAAAGGAAAGTGCAGCGATATCTCGTCTGTCGAGATGAAACGATTGCACGAGATCTATGTGTACGCCAAGATATCTAGGTTTGACGAGGCTAAATCTTTGGCAAAAATGAAAGAGATTCTGTAAATTGAATCCTCAATTACTCCTCTAGTCTGAATATATGCGAATTTTAAAGTAGCACAGAATATGTTTTTCAAATATCACAGCTACTGCTTTTCGAAATATGTCTTCCTAAAAATCGTTTTATTTTCAAAAATAAATATACCCCGTGCTGTGTTGAGGGGGAGTCTTGGTTTAAATCTTGAAGGGAAGACAAGATTTCGTAACCCTTTTTGATTCCCACAAAAAGGGGGAGAAATATTTCAGACCATAAACATTCGTGCATATGTTTATTCAGGTTTTGTGTAAATCAAAAAGGGGAAGATTGTTGGATCTGTGTCTACAGATCAAAATCTGAATTTTGAAATACACAAAACCTGCTGATTATTTACTAACAGTTTAATTGAGATGTGCAGGTCAGACAAAGATACAAATCAGCTGAGCAGTACTGTAGTTGAACCAGATGAGATCCAATACTGCAGCTGAACCAGATCTGATGAGAATCAGATACTTTAGCAGACCAAGATCGTCGAAGATGAAGACTGTACAATTATATTAGCTGAGGTGTGAAATACAGAATAGAAAAACGTGATTTTGGAGGCCTCAACGAAGGATTTTGGCCAAAAAGCAGCCCAATCACGACATAGTCGTGTGTCTTGCTCGTTGGACCGTTTCAGATGTGGTACCACTGACCAGATCTGAGTAGTGCACATAACCAGTCAAAGATGACAAGATCTGACACTGTAGCAGACCAGATCGGAAGCGAGCGGGAAAAGACAAGAAGAGAAGATCAGCTGAGAGCTGAATCAGATGTGAAGAGAATATCAGCTCAGAGCTGGAACAGATGTGAAGAGAAGATTAGTCCGGGGCTGGATAAGCTAACAAGAGCAAAATCAGATCTGAGATCAACTGAAGCAAAACAAAGGAATCAGATCTGAGCTGATATACAAACAGATCTGAATAAAATCTGTATCAGATCTGAAGGATCAAAGCAGTTGAACAAACTCAGTTTGAATAAGAAAATTCAAACTGACGTATTGTCACATCAGTTCACAAGAAGATGGAATGCATGAAATAGCCACACCTACGCATGTGCAATGAAAGGACGAAAGGTTACAATGTCAGAATGTTGCAGAAACTTTTCAACGGTTAGAAATATGTGTCCAACGGCTATATCAAAGTGGGAGGATATTTATACAAGAAAACTGATGTTGAGAAAAACAGGAAGAAAAATAGAGAAGAGAAGCAGTCGACTATCAGATCTTAGGAGCTTATTGTAACAGTAGACTGCTAAGATGAATTTAGCTTTCCAGAAGCACTTCCTAGTTGTGTGAGATTTTATATTCGAGAGTTGAGCTTACACTGTAAATCTCACACACAGAGAGATTCACTCACATAATAGCTGAGAGATTATTAGAATAGTTGAGTGAATCACAAACCAAAAACCAAATCTATCTGGACACGAAGACGTTAAACTTAGTGATTGTAGTCTTTGAACAGAGACGTTAAAGAAGTTCATAGAGTTGGATGAACACAGCCTGAGAGCTGGTGTAGAGCCTAGGAGTTCAGCTTTGGGCAGTGGATAAGTCCCAAAGTTGATCGGGTCTGTGGATCAAATCTTCTAGTGGATGCCTTCCAGATTTGGAAGAAGGGGAGACGTAGGATTTGAGATCCGAACTTCCAGAAACAAACCAGTGTTTGTTTACTTACAGCTTTATGCGTTAACAGCATTCTGCATAGCATATTTCTTGAAATATGTTGATTGAGCTTTTGGTTTTCAGAGACCAGTTAATGTTTTTTTCCACATGATTTTAATCATATCCGATCTATTTCTCGATGGACAAACTTTCAAGAACAATGAGCTATTGCAGCTCAGTTTTTAACAGACCAGATCTGAGCGGTGCTCAGATCTGGAACCAGCTTAAAGGTTTTTTCCCCTCCCGCAACCATGTTTTTTTCCAATTAAATTTTAAATAGGCATGTTTTTTGTTGTATACAACTCATGGGGACCTGAACCGAGGAGCTAAATGATCGAAAAATGCAAAGATTTGCTTGCCTCGACTATCGTCGCGTTCCCTTCTTCGGCCAACCACCGGTCTCATGATTTGTAGGGAAAATACGATTTTGGAGAGAGGATTCCAACAGTACCAACCTTTCTCCAAATTGAACCGTCTACCTCCGACTATCAAAAAAGATAAAGGTCAAGGTGAACAGTGGCGAGGGTTTCGTGAAGGGGTATCAGCTAAGGCTTTCAAAGGTAGAAGAAGTATATAACTCTCTAAAATGGATAACACTTCGAAACACCAAATCTATCTGGACACGAAGACGTTAAACTTAGTGATTGTAGTCTTTGAACAGAGACGTTAAAGAAGTTCATAGAGTTGGATGAACACAGCCTGAGAGCTGGTGTAGAGCCTAGGAGTTCAGCTTTGGGCAGTGGATAAGTCCCAAAGTTGATCGGGTCTGCGGATCAAATCTTCTAGTGGATGCCTTCCAGATTTGGAAGAAGGGGAGACGTAGGATTTGAGATCCGAACTTCCAGAAACAAACCAGTGTTTGTTTACTTACAGCTTTATGCGTTAACAGCATTCTGCATAGCATATTTCTTGAAATATGTTGATTGAGCTTTCGGTTTTCAGAGACCAGTTAAGGTTGTTTTCCACATGATTTTAATCATATCCGATCTATTTCTCGGTGGACAAACTTTCAAGAACAATGAGCTATTGCAGCTCAGTTTTTAACAGACCAGATCTGAGCGGTGCTCAGATCTGGAACCAGCTTAAAGGTTTTTTCCCCTCCCGAAACCATGTTGTTTTCCAATTAAATTTTAAATAGGCATGTTTTTTGTTGTATATTCGATCCTAACATATGGAGAATAGTATCAACTTACAACTCATGGGGACCTGAACCGAGGAGCTAAATGATCGAAAAATGCAAAGATTTGCTTGCCTCGACTATCGTCGCGTTCCCTTCTTCGGCCAACCACCGGTCTCATGATTTGTAGGTAAAATACGATTTTGGAGAGAGGATTCCAACAGTACCAACCTTTCTCCAAATTGAACCGTCTACCTCCGACTATCAAAAAAGATAAAGGTCAAGGTGAACAGTGGCGAGGGTTTCGTGAAGGGGTATCAGCTAAGGATTTCAAAGGTAGAAGAAGTATATAACTCTCTAAAATGGATAACACTTTGTCAAATTCCAAGTATATAACTTACGTTCCCCCGATCTGATCGACAGTTATCATTAACCAGCACAAGACTATAAGCTGATACCAGCTCGGGACATCCAGGTCTCATCCAAGCTGATTCTAGCTCAGGAAATCAAGCACGAGAAACACTACATCAGGTCAGCATCAACTTATCAGCCCGGGACCCTCAGATCATCTTAAATCCTTTCAAACAGCACAAGCAATATCAGCATGCTAAACCATCCAGCTGAGGCATCATATCCGCTCGCATTAGTCAAAACAAGTACGCGTTACTCAACACTACAATATTACCTGACCAACTAAGCTCGCACCAGATCAGCTCAGCTCAATCAGCACACAACTCGATCAGCCTAATGCAGCTCGATCAGGTAAGCACATTCGATCTAGTTCGGCATTGTTCCATAAATCATCACGCTTCAATAGAGCTCAGCGCTCAAGCAAGCAGTTCAGCTCGCGCCCGATCTGATCAACTCTAAACTAATTAGTCCAACGTAATTAACCTGAACTGATCTTCCAGCCGTCTCATTTCTCCCCCACTAAAACAAGGATTTCGTCCCTGAAATCACACACATGAAACCACTAAAAAACTATCCACAGATAGAAACCGATAACCTCAACTATCAATACAAAAACAACTCAAACCAGAACCCATCCAACGAAACTTAGCAGTATAATAATAGAACACTAACCCGATCACATGGAGTAACCAGAATACTGTATTAAACCGATTCATGCTCAAACATTTGAGTTCACGCTTGCCGCATCTTGGCTTCTAACTCCCATGTAGCTTCTTCTCTTCCTTGCTTACTCCACTGAACCATCAAAAATAGAATGGTCTTTCTCCTGATCTATTTCTGCTTCCTGTCCAGAATCTGAACGGGATATTCAACATAACTCATGGTCTGATCTAGTTCAACTTCATTGGCTCTCAACAAATGGGAAGGATCAGGCTCATATTTTTGCAACATAGAAACATGAAACAAATCATGCATCGCCGACAGCTCTGGCGGCAAGTGCAAACGATAAGCTAAAGATCCAATCCTCCCAAAAATATCGTAGGACCGAGGTAACTAAGAGCTAATTTACCCTTAATTTCGAATCTCATAACACTTCTAAAAGGATAAACTCTAAAAAAGACTCGATCACCAATATGAAACTCCATAGGTCTATTCCTTTCATTGGAATATTGGCTTGGCGACTTGTGCTGCCTTCATTCTCTTGCGGATGTAATCAACTTGATCTCTCATTTGCTGCACAAACTCGAGTGTAGACAACTATCTTTCTCCAAGTTCTTCCCAACAAGTTTGCGATCTACACTTCCTACCATACAAATACTCAAACGAGGCCATCCCAATAGTCACTTGGTAACTATTGTTATACGAGAATTCCACCAAGGATAAATAATCCTGCCAACTCCCACTGAAATCCATAACTACAGATGCGCAACTCGAATTCAAGCATCTGAATGGTCCTCTATGATTGGTCATCTGTCAGAGGATGATAAGTGGTACTCATGGCCAACCTCGATCCTAATGCTGCATGCAAACTTTCCAAAATCTGGAAGTAAACCTGGGTTCCCTGTGAGAAACTATCGAAACCTGCATGCCATGTAATATTATAACATGATCCATGTTTAGCTTTGCCATGTTCTTCATGGAACAAGTCATATCATAAGGGATGAAGTGGGCTGACCTAGACAGTCGATCAATCACTACCCAAACTTCATCACACCCTCGGTTAGATCGAGGCAAATGGTTCATAAATTCCGTGGCAACATGATCCCTGTTCCACTGGTGCACTTTCAAGCTCTGCAACATACCACTGGGTCTCATTCTCTCAGCCTTGACCTCCTGACAGCTCAAACATCGAGCCACAAACTCTGAAATATCATTCTTCATGCCTTCCCACCAATAGTAAGATTTCAAGGAATGGTACATCTTCCTCTTACCAGATGAACACTGTGGCGACTACAGTGGGATTCTCAAATAATTGCCTCTTTCAGATCAACTAGGTTGGTAACCATGAATATCCCTAGAATCTCAAAAACCCATCAAGCAACGGTAAAATCCTCTGACTGACTTTCTCGGGACTTCAATTTCAATTCGTGAATATACGGTTCAGTTCTTTGCGCTTCTATAATGTCTGAGAAAATCTATGGCTCAAATTGAATAGAAGAAACTACGAAGTAATCACCACCTGGCTTAAACACCAACCAGCATTCCCTAAGTGCTCATGCACCTTTGTGATACTCAAAGATGCCATCATCGAAATCTAAGATTTTTTACTAAGGGCATCTGCGACAAGATTCACCCGTGCTGGCTGATATTGTATCTCACAATCAATGTCCTGTAGTAACTCCATCCTGTAGTAACTCCATCCATCGACGCTGCCTCATATTCAAATCAGGCTGAGTAAAAAGGTACTGAAGGATTTTGTGGTCGATGTAGACAACAAATTGTTCATCACAGAGGTCGTGGCGCCGGATATTCAACACAAACAAGATGGACGCCAACTCTAAGTCATGAACGGGATAGGGAGTCGCATGAGGTTTTCAACAGTCGAGACGCATAAACAATTACTCACCCGTTCTGCATCAAAACACAACCCAGCAAACTAAGCGACACATCAGAACATACCAGTAAAACCTCCTGGGCCCGATGAAAATGCCAATACTGGGAAAATATTCAACTTCTCCATCAACAACAGGAAACTGGACTCACACTCTTTGGTCCACACAAATCTCCTATCTTTCTGAGTCAATTACGTCATAGGCCTGGATATCCTAGAAAATCAATGAAACACTTGCAATAGCTAGATAATCCCAAGTAATTACGAATCTCAAAAACGTTCCTACGTCGTTCTCAGTTCACTAGATACCCTGAGATGAAATGACATGACCCAAAAAGACAACTCGGTCCAGCAATAAATCACACTTGGAAACTTAACATACATTTGAGAGACTCAAATAGTTTGAAGGACTAATTTCAAATGTTCCTTGTGCTCTCTCTTAGTCATTGAGTAGACCAAGATATCATCGATGAACAAAATCACAAAACGGTCTATGAACTATCGAAATACTCTATTCATCAAGTCCATGAAACAGCAGGCGCATTCGTCTGACCAAAAACATGACAAGGAACTCATATTGTCAATACCTTGTTCGAAATCCGTTTCAAATATCCTCATATCAGATCCTCGATTGATGGTAGCCTGAATGAAGATCGTGTTGGAGCAGCGACGGACCCAGATCAAGCTCTCGGGGCGCAGCGGATGTTTAAAAATTTTATGCCCGGGAACACTCATAAACGAATAAAACAAAAGCTAAACATGCATAGGATGTTTAGAAATATTTACCTTTGGAGAGTTCACGCCCGACTCCGACTATTCCAGTTTTACGCGGAAATAGAACTTCAATGGTTGAATCTCCGATTGTTCGCCTAATCCTGTCAATGACTGATTTCCAAATTCCTTCGCTACCTTGCACTAGAAAGTCACGCTTGTGTTTTCGTTAGCGTTGAGAACTCAGATTTGAGTTAATACTGGAAACAGATTTGAGGACTTGTGCCTTAGCGCTGGGATCTGATGCTGAGATCTGTATATGTCGGTGTTGACTTCCATGTAGAGTTTGACCCAGGAATTTAAATATAAGTGTTTCCTAGCACTTAGGGTATTTTTGAACCCGATATTTCCTTGTCATCTTCCCCTATAACCTCGAAACCCTTACTGTTCACTGAGCCTTATTTCTCAGATTTTCCGTCGATTTCCGCCAAGTGTTTGGAGCAAGGTGGGTGGTGCTGAACTCGTCTCCCTTAGCTCTTTCGATTTTTACCAGTTAGGGAACCTTATTTGACGTGTAGAAGGAGCGCGAAGGATTTACAGCGTTCGAAGATTTTTGGGACAGTACCTGAGAGTTCTTCAGTTCCTCCAAGCTTTTGGATTTGAGCTCACAGGCAGTTCCTGCTGTGTTTGTCGAGACCAGCGAGGAAGCAGATTCGAGAAGGCTGAGGTTTCCGTGCCCTGGTGAGATCTGTTGAGGTAGAATCTGAGGTTTGAGGTACGAATTGATCTTCTGTTAACAGCTTTGGGCATAAGGGCCTGATATGTGTTCTGTGAATTCTGTGCTTTACGTGAACAGATTTGTCTCGTTGGTTAATTTATATATTCTGTTTACGTGAATTATGCATGACTAAATCAGATTTGAATTTCTTGGAATTCATGCATACATATTGAGCCTGATGATTGATTGATTACCGAATGAGAGCAACATTGTGACCGGTCGGCAGATGTGTCGCGCCTGAAAGCCACAGTTCTATCATCGGAGTGGTGACCGACTGATTATACATGTCTGAATACCACCAAGCTGTGATGGTTAATTGAGTGGCTAGACCTGAATATCACGGCCGATGATTTCCACCGGCTGATTGGCTGTGCGTGGTATATAGGCTCACCTGATTTTCCAGCTGACTCGTTGGCCTAGATGATCGATTCTAAGCTTCTGGATTTGTAGCTCACAGGAAGTTCCTGCTGTGTTTGTCGAGACCAGCGAGGAATCAGATTTGAGAAGGCTGAGGTTTCCGTGCCTTGGTGAGATCTGTTGAGGTAGAATCTGAGGTTTGAGGTACGAATTGATCTTCTGTTAACAGCTTTGGGCATAAGGGCCTGATATGTGTTCTGTGAATTTTGTGCTTTACGTGAACATATTTGTCTCGTTGGTTAATTTATATATTCTGTTTATGTGAATTATGCATGCCTAAATCAGATTTGAATTTCTTGGCATTCATGCATACATATTGAGCCTGATGATTGATTGATTACCGAATGAGAGCAACATTGTGACCGGTCGGCAGATGTGTCGCGCCTGAAAGGCACAGTTCTATCACCGGAGTGGTGACCGACTGATTAGACATGTCTGAATACCACCAAGCCGTGATGGTTAATTGAGTGGCTAGACCTGAATATCACGGACCGATGATTTCCACCGGCTGATTGGCTGTGCGTGGTATATAGGCTCACCTGATTTTCCAGCTGACTCGTTGGCCTAGATGATCGATTCTTTGACATCCCTCATGCATTTCATGACTTAGATTACTGCATGTTTATGATTTGCTGTTAATTATTGCTCTTCGTACTGAGGTTTGACCTTGTATTTTCTTCTGTTTTTGTGTTTCTTGGGTCTGTGTTGCCCATTGTAGGTTCATCAGGTAACCAGGCTGGACAGGGTGGCGTGCCAGCTGGTCGATCCCCATTTTGATAGAGTCTCAGTGTATTTATTTATGTATTGAATCAGGGGATGCCCTGTGTTTTTATGTATGTTTGGGGATCGGTTTTTGAGTTGCATGGTTGTTGGATTTTGATTTAAATCCTATTTTTAGTATGAATATGTTCAATGATGATTTTATTGTTCAGGCCCAATCATTTGAAAAATTTTTAAGCCCTATTTTTATGCTTCCGCGATTATGTACTTAATTGTGCTGTTAATCTATGTTGATTAGCACGGGGCCTGACATTTTTGGTATCAGAGCTTAAATTGGGATAAGTTCATTTCTTTTCTATCACACTCGAGTCTAGGCACAAAGTTTAGATTTGATTTTTGATTGACTATGTGGCTTATGTGATTATATTACATGCCTCTATGATTTATCTACTGTTACTCCTTACCCTGAGTGTCTTTTAGAGATGCCGTAGAGGAGAGGTAGAGTTAGGACTGCTAGACGTACCGGTGAGGAGTCTAAGGCCTCGGAGAGTGACAAGGATGTTCAACAGAGTATACCTTTGCGTCGTAGAGAGAGACAGGCAGAGGTGGAGGATGTAACGAGACAGATAGGTGAGATGGAGCTACTGATACAAGGACGAGCGGTGAATCCTCAACAACGAAGCATCAACTCCTACATTCATCGAGAACTCACCCAATACCGCCAGCTGATAACCCCAACGAAGTCGGTAAACGGGTAAAAGCGAGGCACCTATCATGTAGAGTCTCAATGACGTTTCGAGTCGTAAGGACTAATCTGTACAACCAAGACCTCGAACATTATCTACTCGACAAATGATAACATGTGAAAAGTCCGAACAGCGTAGTTCGATAGGTCACCAGGGTCACTATCCATCTGCATGCTCAGAACATCTCTATGTTCCCCACCAATGAAACGTGGCACTTTTGCATCGTATATGCTAGTGATAGGATCACTTAGGATCGAAAATAGGCCTAGGAGTTAAGACGGGGGGGGGGGGGTTGAATGAAATCCTTGGATTTTTAATTTTTCGAAACCTTTAAAACGATTTTAAAAGCCTTCGCTCAACTCAGATCTGAATTACCAGATCTGAGATTCTCAGTTCTAAGTTGTTCTCTCGATTAACAAATAAGATGTGCGGAAAGAAACCGATCAAGCAGTGAACAATATAAAATAAATGTGATGCAAATAATTAAAAGTGCAAGGTTCAGAATATTTTTATGGAAGTTCGGATATCAAATCCTACGTCTCCCCTTCTTACTTTACAGGAAGGTTCCACTAGAAGACTTTGATGAATACAGACACTGTAGACACCCAATCACTGAGCCTCGCTCCAGGTGAACTCCTAGCAATCTCCACAACACACGCAGATAACACTGCTGAGTTACAACCAACGTAATATTCGAAATGCTTCAAGAAGCACGTTCGTTACAGACTCAAATCTGATTAATACAATGAACACAATATTTTGAGTACCGTAGATCTTCTGATTTCTATGACAATGAAACTCGATTTACAATGGTAAACCAGAAGATATCTCGAAGATTTATCTAATAAGAACAATGGAAAGTTCTTCAAGATTAAACACTGGGACTTAGAATATTTTTGCTTGAGTGTTTGAAAATCCGAGTGCGAGAGATCTTGTGAATGTTGAGCGTATGTAAAATCACCGAGAATGACCGAGAGCTTCTTCATTTGAAATCTTCAACTATTTATACACTTCAATCTCAACGGTCAATAATTGTAGCCATTAGATTCAAACCCTTTTGCATATCTTCATCGTATCACCGCAGTTAATGCTCCAGTACTGCTAAAAGGTAATCTGCACTTAGTCAGGGCTTAATTGACTTATTTACCAAAGCGTGTAAACACCGTATCAATCACTATGCGTACTGTGCGACTTTACTCAAAATAGCTCTGATCTTGTTTCCTTAATTCAAGTTGTCTAACAGGCTATTATGCAATTAAATCGTGACCGTTGATTTCTCTCAAATAATCAACTGATAATATCTGAAGACATCCGAAGCTCACATCTGTTGCAGCACTGAAGTCTGACAACTACTCTCTTTCCCTTTTCGAAGTTTCCCTTTGTGAATAGCTACAAGATATATCTTTTTACGCATAAAGCCATCACATCTGAAGATATCCCCCTTTTTGTACTTTACAAAAGTGATTCTCTCAGTCAGATCTGAATTCTTTTAATCTTTACGAATATGTCCCCATTATGGACTGCTAAAAGGTAATCTGCACTTAGTCAGGGTTTAATTGACTTATTTACCAAAGCGTGTAAACACCGTATCAATCACTATGCGTACTGTGCGACTTTACTCAAAATAGCTCTGATCTTGTTTCCTTAATTCAAGTTGTCTAACAGGCTATTATGCAATTAAATCATGACCGTTGATTTCTCTCAAATAATCAACTGATAATATCTGAAGACATCCGAAGCTCACATCTGTTGCAGCACTGAAGTCTGACAACTACTCTCTTTCCCTTTTCGAAGTTTCCCTTTGTGAATAGCTACAAGATATATCTCTTTACGCATAAAGCCATCACATCTGAAGATATCCCCCTTTTTGTACTTTACAAAAGTGATGCTCTAAGTCAGATTTGAATTCTTTTAATCTTTACGAATATGTCCCCCTTATGGTACAATCGTGAATCTGCCAGATCTGAGTACTGGTTACTGAAGAATAACATCTGAAATACTCTGAATAAAATATGTTCATATATGAGTCTGTTCTCATCTGATAAAGTCTTCTGAATAACCGGATCTGTTACCATATCCTCTGAATCAAATCTGATACCCTCTGATCTGAATTCCTTAACCCGATAACTGAAATACTTGACCCACTTACTCAAATAACCCGGAATCCCTGATCTGAAATACTCTGAAACTGATATACTCGAATCTAGGTTGCTCGGTTCTAAACTGAAACTGGATGAACTGTTCCTAACTCTCAGATCTGAGTATCCCGATAACGGTAATCTAAAAGATGCTCTTCCCCAACACTAACAGTCCAATTCTGGGTCTTATTTTCATTTCTTAGTCTTATTTTTGAATTCACCAAAACTTATAATTTTATCTTAACAATTTCCCCCTTTTTGGTGATGACAAAACTTAGCAGCCTTCGAATTAAAAGAGACAAAAATAAATTGCTCCAAGTATGCTATATATTCAATATGAAGCAAAGTACAAAAGATTTGTACAAAGAACTAGAAAAAAAATCTGTTCAGCTTCATTCTTCTGTAAGCCAGTATCTGAATCCTCTTTGTCTAGTGCGACCTCCTCCACTTTGTGAACCACCACCTCTTTTCTTCACAGGCTCACTTCTACTGCCTCCTCCTCCACCAGGTCTATTCCTATCATCAGGTGGAGGCTGCGGACCTTGGCCTTGGCTGCTACCCACTTCCCCGTTTTTGTCATCACGACCCACATTGAAGAAGGCTATGAGTGCAGCAAGGTTATCACGAAGGTTAGTATAATGTTACTGTGTTTCCACACGGAATTCAAGCAAATAATTGTGAATAACAGCTAGCTGATCTTCGAAATCCTTAGACAAAGCAGCCTTTTGGTCTTTTACCTCCTTACAGAAGATCTCGGTTTGAATACAAGCAGCTATGTCTTGATTATTAGCTCTGGTAAGAAGTAAAGACACAAGAATTGAGATCTTCGCAAAGAATTCGGCCTTGAGCCTCTCAATATGAACTCTGGTTTGCACATGCTCTAGTGAAATCTGATCAACTGAAGCACGAAGCTGTGAAAACTCGTTTGTAAGATCTGGAGGAAGGACATCAGTGGGTTCATCACTTAGAGGAATATCAGCAGTAGTGAAATGCATAGGAGAATCTGAATACGAACTTGGAGAAACTAAATCTACATCCGGAGAACGCTGAAAAGTATGTATAACTACTGTAGAATCTCTCACTGTATTAAAAACTGTCTCTACGGCAACTAATATCTGAAGACATCCGAAGCTCACATCTGTTGCAGCACTGAAGTCTGACAACTACTCTCTTTCCCTTTTCGAAGTTTCCCTTTGTGAATAGCTACAAGATATATCTTTTTACGCATAAAGCCATCACATCTGAAGATATCCCCCTTTTTGTACTTTACAAAAGTGATTCTCTCAGTCAGATCTGAATTCTTTTAATCTTTACGAATATGTCCCCATTATGGTACAATCTTGAATCTGCCAGATCTGAGTACTCGTTACTGAAGAATAACATCTGAAATACTCTGAATAAAATATGTTCATATATGAGTCTGTTCTCATCTAATAAAGTCTTCTGAATAACCGGATCTGTTACCATATCCTCTGAATCAAATCTGATACCCTCTGATCTGAATTCCTTAATCCGATAACTAAAATACTTGACCCACTTACTCAAATAACCCGGACTCCCAGATCTGAAATACTCTGAAACTGATATACTCGAATCTAGGTTGCTCGGTTCTAAACTGAAATTGGATGAACTGTTCCTAACTCTCGGATCTGAGTATCCCGATAACGGTAATCTAAAAGATGCTCTTCCCCAACACTAACAGTCCAATTCTGGGTCTTATTTTCATTTCTTAGTCTTATTTTTGAATTCACCAAAACTTATAATTTTATCTTAACAATTTCCCCCTTTTTGGTGATGACAAAACTTAGCATCCTTCGAATTAGAAGAGACAAAAATAAATTGCTCCAAGTATGCTATATATTCAATATGAAGCAAAGTACAAAATATTTGTACAAAGAACTAGAAAAAAAAATCTGTTCAGCTTCATTCTTCTGTAAGCCAGTATCTGAATCCTCTTTGTCTAGTGCGACCTCCTCCACTTTGTGAACCACCACCTCTTTTCTTCACAGGCTCACTTCTACTGCCTCCTCCTCCACCAGGTCTATTCCTATCATCAGGTGGAGGCTGCGGACCTTGGCCTTGGCTGCTACCCACTTCCCCCTTTTTGTCATCACGACCCACATTGAAGAAGGCTATGAGTGCAGCAAGGTTATCACGAAGGTTAGTATAATGTTCCTGGGTTTCCACACGGAATTCAAGCAAATAATTGTGAATAACAGCTAGCTGATCTTCGAAATCCTTAGACAAAGCAGCCTTTTGGTCTGTTACCTCCTTACAGAAGATCTCGGTTTGAATACGAGCAGCTCTGTCTTGATTATTAGCTCTGGTAAGAAGTAAAGACACAAGAATTGAGATCTTCGCAAAGAATTCGGCCTTGAGCCTCTCAATATGAACTCTGGTTTGAACATGCTCTAGTGAAATCTGATCAACTGAAGCACGAAGCTGTGAAAACTCGTTTGTAAGATCTGGAGGAAGGACAGCAGTGGGTTCATCACTTAGAGGAATATCATCAGTAGCGAAATGCATAGGAGAATCTGAATACGAACTTGGAGAAACTAAATCTGCATCCGGAGAACGCTGAAAAGTATGTATAACTACTGTAGAATCTCTCACTGTATCAAAAACTGTTTCTACGGCAACTGTATCGGAAGAAACTGGCTGTACACGTCCAAAAAGATTGAACTTCAAAATATCTGTACAAAATCGGAACCAACCGCAATTATTGACCATAGGCAGTGGATAGCTCAGAACTTGAACTGGCTCAATGAACACACAGATCGTGGAAAGGATATTTACAGAAACCCTTTGAGACACCAACTGCTTCTTGCAATAACAGGATGGACGGCACATGCAGTACCACCGATCTGGCCCCTATATAGGTGTCCACAATCCATTAAATTGATCATATGTCTACTCCAGCAAATAGATATGGTGTTTGTATTGGATCAGTCAATAATTACACCACGATCTACATGTTCCGCGTCAAATAGTTTAGCGCAGAACGGCCTTTCCCACTCCAGGCCATGCGCTCTCTTTTGCTTCAGTAATTTTTCCAGTGACATCTGGTGAGCATTAGAAAGCATATCTATGATCTGAAGACATGTCGTTATCCTCATCATCAGATCTCAAAGGCTCTTTAAGAACTGTTTCATTGCAGTAAAAGATGCCATTTTACTAGCAATTTCATTTTCAGCTCCATCAAGATTATCATCCTCATCATTGACAACGGTTGTCTCCCGCTCTTTTTCAAAAACTGTCACCAGATCTGTTACTTTCTCGGCAATCTCAGCTGTCTCCTTTATCACTGGTTCCTCCAGATCTGGTTCCCCAGTTTCAATCGTAGTTGTATCCACAATCACCTGGTGAATAATGCTATCAATAATTTCATCTTCATAACCTTCTGGCAACGCCAATTTCCTCTTTCGTGCACGACATCGAGGAGCTCTAGAAGTCACAGCTGGGATAGTTGAGATCGGTTCAACATCTTGAGCCACAGTAACAAAGGCCAAGTTCTTGTCAGTGGGAACGGCTCTCCCCACAGTTGTCCTCTTCTTCTTGCGATGGGCTCAGCAATAATGGGAGCAGTTATAACGTACAGTGGCCACGGGGCGTGTTCACAGTGTGGTAGTGAGCCACTCGCCATGATACGACACCCACTTACCGGATGCATCAAACAACTCAACCTACTGTTGCCTCGCCCATGAACTGTGGTAGTTAACCACTCGGCTCATGGTGGCTACGATCCCAGCAGGGAGAGGAGAGTGCGGTATTGCCGCTCGCCCTCACATCCTGGTAAGAAAACAATAACAATGCAACAATGGTACAAAGACTACCAAAACTGGACAGGAATACCATGCGTGTATGCAACATGCGGGGATGCAAGCATATAAACTTATGCAACACAGCAAAAATAGCATACACAATTCTCAACAGAACACAACCAGCAGGCACGGCAATTCCACATACCAGCGACTACAATTTATCCAAGCCATAACTTCGCTGTAAAACAAGCTCAAATCCGTACCTTATACTGAGCAACAACTAACCCTGCGAGAAATCCCGAAGACTCTGGTAAAAGCCGAAAACCAGAACGTAGTTCTACCAACTCGACGCAACACTCAAATGGCAGCAACTTCGCGTTCCTCGACTAGCCAATTACAGCTTCTAAAACTGGTATGAGTTGGAAGAGCTTCACAAGAGGAGTCCAACGCTACCTCGCACGAGCAGAACAACCACCGGAAACGACGGGAAATCGCCGGAAAGCTCACGGCTGAACAGTGTTCTAGGGTTCAAAAGATAAGGAACGAAAGGCTGGAAATATTTGCTAAGTATGGGAAAATTATCAAAATACGAAGACCAAGTCTTCCTATAAATAGCACTAGCAACGACTGGAAAACAACACCAATAATTGTCTTCCGACAAAACCAGTCGACACTAACAATTCCCAAACCAGCAGACGCAAGAACCAACAGCTGAAGAAATCTCGATTCACGCTAAACAAAACCAGTCGCTAACTACAGTAGCGAACAATCTCTCTAAGCTGGACAACCAGACGCTGCTTCGAAATACAAGAGCTGGAAAACCAGTCGACCGGACGCTAAAATCACTCAAAGGCAAACCATCGACTGGTCCTCAAAACGGCGTCGCACCAACTTATCCAAACGACGTCGCATACTACCAGCAGCTGAGTATCCAGTCGCAAGACAAAACAACGCAACGCTTCTCTCTGCTGGATCCAGTCGCAACCCCGCAATATACCAGTCGCAGCTACAGTGCACAACCAGTCGCAACATACGAAACACCAGTCGCAACATCTCAAACGACGGCGTTTCAAGCCCTGCGCTACCAAAATAATTTACGACTGTTTTCACCACTGACCAGCTGCTAGTCCACAACTATCTTTTGCCTCAAAACTCAAAAACACGAAAACATCCAGAATTTCTCAACACACGAAATGGAACCCGAAAATGCAACTCAAAACAGAGATCTAAACACGAAATCTCATGATCAACCGATTAATTCCAACAATTAATCCTCAATACAAAATCAGGTCTCACAAACAAAGTCCAAGTTCTTGTCTGTGGGAACGGCTCTCCCCACAGTTGTCCTCTTCTTCTTTGCGATGGGCTCAGCAGTAGTGGGAGTTCTCTTCTTAGTCACCGGTTTCTTCTTTTCTAGTGCTGCAGTAGCCATCACTGGCTCATCTCCCTCATTACCATCATCAATACCCATTTGTTTGGCTATGTACGTGCCTACAGTTTTGACATTGAGCACCTTAAAAGTTTGGAATGGTTTGGGTTCACCAAAAGCCAAATATGGTATTCCCTGTAGTAAAACACAAATCTGAATGCCAAACCCTCTTGCTTGCTTAGAGGAGGGTGTGACCATCTCCTTCAAGATGCGAACAACAACTTACTACAGTTGATTTTCAGACCGCAGTGAATAGCAGTCATCAACAGAAACCGCTCATGAGTCACTGCATCGAAAGACTCGGCTTTGACGGTCACATATTTCGCCAAAATATTGTTCAGCAAACGAAATTCATATTTCATCTTCCTATTCTTGTAAGAGGTCTGATCCTGTTCACCAGACTTGGAAAAGATGCTCTTAGCATCGAAAATCAAATCCTTTGGCACTTCAGACAAATCAGATAGCCCTTCAGTAGGCAACTCAAAAATACCAGAAAACTGCTCTTCAGTAATCTGAACCGATTTTCCATGAATAGTGCTGACCACTGAGTTTTCTCTCACCAGAACGTTATGAAAGAAATCTACCAAATCCTCTTCATAGATACCGGATGAATACCCCATAAAACCGCGGAGACCAGAAGACTCCATAGCTTTGAACATGACAGCCATGCCTTCTTCCGAAAAACTCAGAATTTATTCGAAATCGACTTGAAGAGTTTTTGCGATCAAGGAAGATGCCATTTCAGTCGATAGATGAAGGAATGCGCCAAAAAGATTGAAGATTATCTGCAAAGACACGAACACTTGAAAGCAAGAGCACAAGAATGCTTGAGAGTAATATTCGCAAGGTAAATGTTAGTGAAAATGAAAAGACGTAATATAAGTAAAGAATGTGAAACGGCAAGAGAGAGAAAATGTGGGTGTGATGTTTCGTATGATGACAACACACGTGTCAATCATCCGATGGCCGATCAGATTTTGAAAAGATTTTGAAGAGATTTTGAAAAGATTTTGAAATTCTTTTCGAAAATTTTACCCGTCCAGAAAAAAATTTAAAACAAGCACCATTTTCTTAACATGTCACAACCTTAGCTCTGTTTTGATATGTCAGCTGGGGTACTACTAGATCTGTTCTTTTATAAGCATCAGCTGTATATACGTGAAATCTGAGTAGGTTCAGATCTCATGCATTCAGCTGACTCAGCACTTATTAACCAGATCTGTTGTTCCCCCTAAATCTGAGGTTCTCCCAAATCTGAAATTTTACCAAATCTGAGAATGCACGTTGTTCCCCTTGAACAGTAGACTCAGATCTGAAGTAAACGGAAGCTGTTCAACCTGCAATTGTTAGCACAAAGACAAATCAAAGCAGTTCAAAGAGACCAAGAATATTTCGAAAATACGAGAACTTAGCGTCCGGTAGGGGTTTCGTGAAGATATCAACAACTTTCTGATCTGTTGGCACATATTCCAGCCGGAAGTCCTTATTGAGCACGTGATCTCTTATGAAATGATGCTTGATGTCGATATGCTTTGTTCTAGAGTGCAGCACAAGATTCTGAGTAATTGCGATGGCACTGGTGTTGTCACTGAGAATAGGATGTTAAGATAAAATTTATAAGTTTTGGTGATAACAAAAGAAGACTGAGAACTGATCTTAAGTATTTCGTAGAAGATAAGAGAATTGAAGATTTTAGATTCCTTGACGTCATTGAGAGTTTCGCAGTAGACAAGAGAATTCAACTTTTCAGACCTCGTGACGTCATGTTATTTAATTACAGTTTTCCAGTTTAAGAGAGTTCTGAGCTAAGCATTGACTTCTGAGTTGACCATTCGGGATAGCTGTTCAGATTTGAAGACATTCATACTTGGTTCAAAGCTACAGTAAGAGATCTATGTTAGAGTAAAGAATGCAGAGATTCAGTTTTCTGTTATCGGGTTGATACATTCGAATCAGATCTGATTTTTTGGATCAGTTTAGTATTCGAGTCAGGACTTCAGTATTGAAAGTATTCAGACATCTCAGTAACAGATTATGTTCTATTAATTTAAGTGGTATTCAGATTTGAGAGTATCATATACTAACAGACCTTTGATAAGTTATTCACGGTGTTTCAGAAGCAGTTACAGTATGCTCAGTGAATAACAGATTTGAGGATAAATTCAGGTTTGAGTAAAGTATTCTGTCAGATTCTCTATCTATTCATATGTGACAGTTACGAATACTCAATCAGCGATGAGATAGTCATCTTCCCCAAGGGAGAGACAACTGAGTAATGGAAAACTTTCAAGTATGAACTACGAACCGCTTCAAACGCTATCATATGTTTAAATTGGAAAGAATCAATGGTCATGATTTAATCGTACAAATTCCTGAGATTAAGGAGACAATGTCAGAGCTATTTTGGGTAATGGTACACAGTACGTAGAGGGCGTTATACGATGTTTTCCCAAATATGGATATTCGGCAATTTAGCCCTGACGAGCGTAATTTACGTTTTTCATACCGTAAAATGTGATACAATGAAGATATGCAAAAGTATGTATCTCCACTGGCTACTTTTAGTGGCCGTTGAGGACAAAGAGTATATATACGTGAGGGATTCAAATGAAGAAGCTCTCCGTCATTTTTAGCTCTCGGTCATTCTTTGTTGATCTCGCTATCTCTTTCTCTCTCTCAGTCGCTGGAATAATTCTCAAACAATCAAGAAAATCATTTTGAAGTTCCAGTTTGTTATTCTCGAAGAGAAGTTTCTTCGTTGTTCTTAATCTTTAATCTTCGAGATATCTTCTGGTTTACATTTGTAAAAATTTCTTGTTGATAAAAGAACCAGAAGATTTACAGTACTAAAAAACCATTGTATTTCACTGTTATCATTCTGATTGAGTCTGTAACAAACGTGCTACGTGAATCCGTTTGAAAAAAGAATTAGTTGTTGTATTCAGAAGTTGTGTCTGCTTGTAGTTGGAGTTGCTAGGAGTTCACTTGGAGCGTGGCTCAGTGACCGGGTGTTTACAACGTCTGTATTCATCAAATTCTTCTAGTGGAACCTTCCTGAAAAGGAAGAAGGGAAGACATAGGATTTGATATCCGAACTTCCATAAACAAATCTCTTGACCTTGCACTTTTACTTTACTGCATTGTATTTACATTTTCACTGTTCACAGATTGATCGAATTCATTACGTACATTATTTTTTAGTCGAGAAATCTGACTTGGAACTGAGATACCTTAAATCTGGTAATACAGATTTAAGTTAAGCGAGGCGCTGTAAAAATTGTTTTAAGGTTTCAAAAATTTAAAATACTAAGGAGTTCATTCAACCCCACCCCCCCTTCTGAACTCTTAAGGCTGTTTTCGATCCATATTAATCCTATCAATTGATAACAGAGCCTGCGCTATCTCAGTATTGAACAGGTTGTTGTTTGTGCTTTATATATTTCAATATGTCTACATCTCACAACAAGATTCCTATGTTTTCTAAGGAGCACTATGATGACTGGAAAATCAGAATGCAAGCGCATTTAGCTGCTCAAGACGATGTATGTGGTCAGCCATCACTGATGGTCCAATGAAAATAATGAAAGTAAACACAGCTATTGCTATATCTGAAGGTGCACCAGAATATGTTGAAAAGAAAGATATGAGTACACCAATGAAGATAAGAAGAGTCTGTATTCATCAAATTCTTCTAGTGGAACCTTCCTGAAAAGGAAGAAGGGGAGACGTAGGATTTGATATCCGAACTTCCATAAACAAATCTCTTGACCTTGCACTTTTACTTTACTGCATTGTATTTACATTTTCACTGTTCACAGATTGATCGAATTCATTCCGTACATTATTTTTTAGTCGAGAAATCTGACTTGGAACTGAGATACCTTAAATCTGGTAATACAGATTTAAGTTAAGCGAGGCGCTTGTAAAAATTGTTTTAAGGTTTCAAAAATTTAAAATACTAAGGAGTTCATTCAACCCCACCCCCCTTCTGAACTCTTAAGGCTGTTTTCGATCCATATTGATCCTATCAATTGATAACAAAGCCTGCGCTATCTCAGTATTGAACAGGTTGTTGTTTGTGCTTTATATATTTCAATATGTCTACATCTCACAACAAGATTCCTATGTTTTCTAAGGAGCACTATGATGACCGGAAAATCAGAATGCAAGCGCATTTAGCTGCTCAAGACGATGTAGGTGGTCAGCCATCACTGATGGTCCAATGAAAATAATGAAAGTCAACACAACTATTGCTATATCTGAAGGTGCACCAGAATATGTTGAAAAGAAAAGATATGAGTACACCAATGAAGATAAGAAGAAGGCGAATCTGGACAATGTGGCCAGGGATATTCTATACAAGAAACTGGATAAAAATATGTTCAGCAAAATCAAAACCTGTGCCACAGCGAAGGAAATCTGGGAGAAGCTGACACAAATTTGTGAGGGCAATGATGAGACAAAGGAGAACAAGCTTACTGTGGCCCAGCAAAAATATGAGTCCATAAAGATGAAAGATGGAGAAACCATGGCGGAGTTCGATGAGCGTTCCAGTGCTGTGGTGATAGAGCTTACCAGTTTGGGAAAAGAGTACAGCAACCGAGAGCTGGCACTCAAAGTGATAAGAGCGTTGCCCAGGGAGTGGGATGATAAGACCATGGCGATGCGGGAATCCAAAGATCTGAACAAGTTGGAGCTTCATGATCTGTTCG
>KV011248.1:0-14887 GCA_001598015.1 Dorcoceras hygrometricum
CCTGACACAGAGTTTTGTGGATTCTGTGGAGGCAAGCATCCATCGAATCAATGCGTTGGTGTGCAGGGCTCGTGTAATATCAGTGGTCAGTATGGAGATTTTGCGAGAGTGTGTCAGTTGGCTGGATCGCATCAAGCTGCAGCCCCACCTCAGGGTCGAGGAGGATCATCTAGAGGTCGTTCCCCTCAGTTTCAGCAGCCTAGGGTTGGAGAGACGCAGTTTAGGCCGTTCCAGTTGCCTGGTGCGTCGCGTTTCGGACAGTCTTCTCAGCTGCTTTTCTCTGGACCCCAGCATGCTCAAGTGAATGCCATTACGAGGGAGCAAAGCGGAGGGCGTGCCGATCGGAGTGATTGCAGGTAACTGTTCTGTCTTTGATTTTCCTGCACGTGTGTTGTTTGACACCGGAGCATTGCATTCGTTTATTTCTGATGCATTTGTGGTTGAGCATGGGTTGCATACCACTTCTTGTGATGGATATGTTAAGAGCTGTTGTGATGGATTTTGGTGGTAGCTGGCAAGACGCGTTGTCTTTGGTTGAGTTTTCCTACAATAACATCTATCAAGTTTCAATTGGTATGGCGCCGTTCGAGTCTTTGTATGGCAGAAAGTGCAGATCACCTGTGTGTTGGGAAGAAGTGGGGGAGAAGCAGTTGTCTTCCCCAGATTTTGTGCAGCAAATGAAGGATCATGTGGATCTGATTCGTCAGCGGATGAAAGCTGCCCAGGATCGCCAATCCAGTTATGCGAATAAGAGGCGTAGGCATTTAAAATTTTAGGTTGGTGATCGAGTATTCTTAAAGGTTTCTCCAGTTATAAGACTATGAGATTTAGACTCAAGGAAAATTTGGCTCCATGGTAATCAGACCGTATGAGATTTTTGAGTGGCTATCGGGTTTGGTTTCTAGCGCTTGAGTTCAGTGATCAGTAGTTAGCGTGAGTTATCGCTAGATGTTGGTGTTTAGAAATGGTGACGTCAGCAGCTGTCGCTGAGTAGTTGTATTCAGCAGTTGTAGCGAGATCAGCAGTCGCTGAGCAGTAGAGAGTGCGCTAGCGTGTTTCAGCAGTGAGTGGTTCTACGTCGTCGTTTGGATTAGTTGAGACGACAACATTTTGGTTAAGCGCTAGGAGATTCAGTTGTTGGTGTGTTATCGTGTATTCAGCTATTGCGAGAGATCAGTTGTTGCGTAGTAATCAGCTGTTGGTTAGCGATCAGCAGTGGCTAGCGGGTGATGTGTCCAGCGGTAGTCTCTGCGACGTCGTTTTGTTTAGTTATTCGCTTTTTAGCGATAGGACATAGCTGATGCAAGATTTCAGCTGTTGGTTGGGAATATTAGTTGTGACAACTGAGTTTGTCAGTGGACCTGTTTCCCAGTAGTCAGTTGTGACTTTTAAATAGGGGACTTAGCTGTTGTTCTCTATTATTGTTCCCCGACACTTAGAAATATTTCCCAATAGAAAATCTTGTCGCGATACCCTAGTTACTGTTCACAGTAAACTTATCCGTCCTAATTTCCGGTGGAGACTGCTCTGACGAGAGTGAGAGTGGTAGTGTTGGACTCCTCCTGCTAAGGCGCTTCGTTCTATACCTTTTTAGAAGGCTTTGGAGGAGCTGGAAGAGGATCGCAGGATCGCTAAGACATCTCCCTTTTGTAGTTTGTTAGCATAAGCATCCCTGCCGTGCCGGTAGTTCGTTGGGGTAAGTGAGAATTCTACATTTAAGCTTTGTTAGAGCTTTCCGTTGTATTAGGAAGGTAGATAAGCGCTGGTGGAGTTGTACTCCCAGCTGCTGTTGTTTTATGTTTTGGTCTTTGAGCAGTAGCTTGTATTGGCTTAGCAGGTGACAGATCTGTGTTGCTCGGACTTCGTTGTGGCAGCTGCGTGTGGTAATTGTAGCTCAGTAGTAGAGGTACGGATGTTGAGCTTGTATTACGGCTTGGAATTGGCATGGATATTATGTGTTTGCTGTGTACGCATTGCATTGTTGTTTATGTGCTGGAGGTACGGATGTTGAGCTTGTATTACGGCTTGGAATTGGCATGGATATTATGTGTTTGCTGTGTACGCATTGCATTGTTGTTTATGTGCTGGTTCAGCTGTTGCATTGCATACGCATTGTCTTTTCCTTTCAGCTGTTGTAGCCGTGCCTTGTTGTGTTGTATCTGCTCTTACCAGGATGCGAGGGCGAGTGGCAATACCGCACTCTCATCTCCCTGCTGGGATCTGTTATCCACCCTGCGCCGAGTGGTTAACTACCACAGTTCATGGGTTGGGTAACAACAGGTTGAGTTTTTGATGCATCTGGTATTCGGGTGTGGTGTAAAGATGAGTGGGTAGTTCCCATATGCTTGTACACACACCGTGGCCACCATTCTTCACAGAATCTGTTATCAGCTGTGGTGCTGTGCTTGAGTTCCTTGGCTCCCTGTTCAGTTGTAGCCTTCGGCTGTTGCATTGTTCCTCATGCATAGCATCTGCATCTTATCTTTTGCTGTTAATAGCTGTTTTATAGTTGCTCTCCGTACTGGGGTTTGACCCCTTTGTCCCTCTGGGCTGTTGTGTTTGTTTGCCTATTTGTTGTTCAGGTTTTCTAGGATTGCAGCTGGTCGAGGTTTTGATCCAGCTGGTGGTGCCCCAGGAGGTGGTTAGAGTGTCCCAGTTATGTATAGTATCTATATGCACTGGTATCACTGCGGGTGGGATGTCCCGGGTGATGCTTAGTCTTATATGGCTAGTAGTCTATCAGTATTTGTGTTGTATTCAGCCGTTGGGAAGTTGTTGTACTTGACTGTTGGTATTGCTGTGGATTTGTAAAACTGGGATTATTTTGAGTATCTTGTATTTTTAACTTATCTGTTTTAAACCCGTCAGGCAAAAGCAAAAATTTTAACCACTTTTTAGTTGCTTCCGCTTGTTTTTGCGTAGTTGATCTATGATGTGTGCACGAGGCCTGACATTTTTGGTATCAGAGCTTAAGCTGGGATAATCTCGATTTCTTGGATCACACTTGAGTCCAGGCACAATGTTGTGTGTTGCTTGTGCTTGACTATGTGACTTATGTGCTGCATATTGTTTGTGATATGTGATTTCTATGTTGTATCTGTTCTGTGTTATCTTATCCTGTTTAGTGCCTTCGTAGATGCCGCCTAGACGTAGGGGTAGAGGCAGAAGGCAGTTTCAGGAATTGGAAGGTCATAACGAGGATCGGCATAGTGTTTCTCTTCATGGTCGTGGTAGGCGAGTGGAGGAGGAAGTTGATGACTTGGCAACCCGAGTGGAGAGCATGGAGATTGTGATGGCTAGGTTCCAAAGGATGAGTCCCCAGATTTTCAACGGTGACGAGTCTAGCGAGGATGCGGATTCATGGCTACGGCACATCACTGGTTTGTTCGACCGTGTTCAGTACAATGATGTGCTTCGGTTGAGTTTGGCGACCTTTCAGCTGAGGAAGGGTGCGGAGCGCTGGTGGCGAGGCGCTTCGAGGACGCTAGAGGAGACCGGTGTGGGGATTACTTGGGACAGTTTTTGTGTTGCCTTTCGATAGGAGTACGTCCCAGAGTCATACGTGAATGCCCGTGAGCGGGATTTCGACAACTTGGAGCAGGGCAGCATGTCTGTTAGGGAGTATGCCCGTAGGTTTTCTTCTCTGTTGGCGTATGTCCCGCATGTAGCTGGCCGGGAGAGGGCCAAGAGGACCAAGTTTCTTGAGGGTTTGAACGAAGAGTTTTATACTTTGATTTTGTCGGGCAAACCAAAGAGCTATGCAGAGGCTGTGGATAGCTGCTATTGATATCGAGGATGGTCTGCGGAACCGGAGATCGCGTGCTAGGCCTCAAGGTGCTCAGGGTGGTCGTCCCGCTGTTCAGGGATCGCAGTCTTCCCAGTCTTCCCATCAACCCCCGCAGCAGCAACAGCAGTTAGCTCAGCAGTCTGGACGCCAAGAGGTTTAGACGTCGTGGCCAGCAGTTCAAGAAGAAGGCGGGTTCAGGTTCTTCTGGTTCTGGTAGCTCTAGTAGCAGTGGTTCTAGGGCAGAGTTTTGTGGCTACTGTGGAGGCAAGCATCCGTCGACTCAATGTGTTGGTGTGCAGGGCTCGTGTAATATCTGTGGTCAGTATGGACATTTTGCGAGAGTGTGTCCGTTGGATGGATCGCAGCAAGCTGCAGCCCCACCTCAGGGTCGAGGAGGATCATCTAGAGGTCGTCCCCTCAGTTTCAGCAGCCTAGGGTTGGAGAGATCACAGCGTTTTGGTTAAGCGCTAGGAGATTCAGCTGTTGGTGTGTTATCGTGTATTTAGCTGTTGCGAGAGATCAGTTGTTGCGTAGTAATCTGCTGTTGGTTAGCGATCAGCAGTGGCTAACGGGTGACGTGTCCAGCGGTAGTCTCTGCGACGTCGTTTTGTTTAGTTATTCGTTGTTTAGCGATAGGACATTGCTGATGCGAGATTTCAGCTGTTGGTTGGGAATATTAGTTGTGACAACTGAGTTTGTTGGTGGACCTATTTCCCAGTAGTCAGTTGTGACTTTTAAATAGGGGACTTACATGTTGTTCTCTATTATTGTTCCCCGACACTTAGAAATATTTCCCAATAGCAAATCTTGTCGCGATACCCTAGTTACTATTCACAGTAACCTTATCCGTCCTAATTGCCAATGGAGACAGCTCCGACGAGAGTGAGAGTGGTAGCGTTGGACTCCTCTTGCTAAGGCGCTTAGTTCTATACCTTTTTCAAAGGCTTTGGAGGAGCTGGAAGAGGATCGCAGGATCGCTAAGACATCTCCCTTGTGTAGTTTGTTAGCATAAGCGTCCCTGTCGTGCCGATAGTTTGTTGGGGTAAGTGAGAATTCTACCTTTAAGCTTTGTTAGAGCTTTCCGTTGTACTAGGAAGGTAGATAAGCGCTGGTGGAGTTGTAGCTCCCATCTGCTGTTGTTTTATGTTTCGGTCTTTGAGCAGTAGCTTGTATTGGCTTAGCAGGTGACAGATCTGTGTTGCTCGGACTTCGTTGTGGCAGCTGCGTGTGGTAATTGTAGCTCAGTAGTAGAGGTACGGATGTTGAGCTTGTATTACGGCTTGGAATTGGCATGGATATTATACCTTCCTCCTCTCTACAAGCCGCCGCCGCCGCCGCACGTGCGCCGCCGCCGCCGCCCGTCTTTGCCGGAAAATCGTTTCCGGCCAATTCGACGAGGAGAATCCATTCGTGCAGATCTCGTCAGTCCTTATAGTGCAGGCTGACGAAGGAGTCTCGTTTCTGGTCGTGGACCGGATTGGCGATTTCTACCACAATCTACCGTGAAGAGCCGACGTTATTGTAACTACGGTTGGAGCCAGGCACAAGTGCCAGCAAGGTAGTGTTTTGAACACCCTATGAATGACGATATTGTATTGTTTTATTCTATCGTATTGATCGTCTACCGGACGTTTTTCTGTTCTTCCGCTGCCTAGCCGGGGGGCGTGATCCGGATCCCCAACAGTTGTAGCTCCCAGCTGCTGTTGTTTTAAGTTTCGGTCTTTGAGTAGTAGCTTGTGTTGGCTTAGCAGGTGACAGATCTGTGTTGCTCGGACTCATTGTAGCAGCTGTGTGTGGTAATTATAGCTCAGAAGCTGGTGAGGTACGGATTTTGAGCTTATATTACGGCTGGAATTGGCATGGATATTATGTTGTTGCTGTGTGTGCACTGCCTGTTATTTATATGATGTTCATCTGTTGCATTGAATACGCATTATCAATTCCTGTCAGCTGTTGTAGCCATGTTTTGTTGTTCATGCTGTTCTGTTTTTTTACCAGGATGCGAGGGCGAGTGGCAATACCGCACTCTCATCTCCCTGCTGGTCTGTTAGCCCTCATGCGCCGAGTGGTTAACTACCACAGTTCATGGGTTGGGCAACAACAGGTTGAGTTGTTGTGCATCTGGTATTCGGGTGTGGTGTAAAGATAAGTGGGTAATTCCCATATTCTTGTACACACACCGGGGCCACCATTCTTCGCAGAATCTGTTATCAGCTGTGGTGATGTGCTTGAGTTCCTTGGCTCCCTGTTCAGTTGTAGCATTCGGCTGTTGCATTGTTCCTCATGCATAGCATCTGCATCTTATCTTTTGCTGTTCATAGTTGTTTTATAGTTGCTCTCCGTACTGGGGTTTGACCCCTTTGTCCCTCTGGGGCTGTTGTGTTTGTTTGCCTGTTTGTTGTTCAGGTTTTCCAGGATTTGCAGCTGGTCGAGGTTTTGATCCAGCTGGTGGTGCCCCAGGAGGTGGTTAGAGTGTCCCAGTTATGTATAGTTATTTATATGCACTGGTATCACTGCGGGTGGGATGTCCCGGGTGATGCTTAGTCTTATATGGCTAGTAGTCTATCAGTACTTGTGTTGTATTCAGCCGTTGGGCAGTTGTTGTACTTGAATGTTGGTATTGCTGTGGATTTGTAAAACTGGGATTATTTTGAGTATCTTGTATTTTTAACTTATCTGTTTTAAACCGTCAGGCAAAAGCAAAAATTTTAACCACTTTTTAGTTGCTTCCACTTGTTTTTGCATAGTTGATCTCTGATGTGTGCACGAGGCCTGACAATCTGCTGGTTCTGCAAGTCTGACATCATGCTTGATCATAGGATTCAACCCTTACAAAGTGTCAAATCTTGACATCTGCATTTGTTCCTATGAGAGGAACAAAATAACATCCTCTCTCAAACTTGCGGATATAATCCCGCATAGACATCCCTTCCTGTTTGAGTGTTAGAAACTCATTCTGTAGCTCCTCCCTCACATCCACCGTGAAATACTGCTCATAGAATACCCCCCTTGAATTCCTCCCAGGTGAGCATTTCCAAGTCTACCGTCAACTTGGCTACTTCCCACCATATCATCGCATCTCCCCTCAGCATATAAATCGCACACCGATGCCTTTCTTTATCTGTCAAAAGTAAATATTCGAATATTACTTCCATAGACTTGATCCAGCTTTCAGCTATTAGCGGATCAGTACAACCAGCAAATTCCTGAGGTCATTGTCTCCTAAACCTTTCCTGTGGATCTTCTCGACTAACCATTCTACCTATTGATTGACCATTCCCTTGATTGGTCTGGTCAACTAGTCGTTCTAATAACTGGGCCATGCTATTAAGGACAGGGTTCATTCCTTCCGTTTCACCCTCTCCTTATGTGGCACCTCTTCTTCCTCTACCTCATCCTGCCATTATCTGTAGGAGTAACCCAAATCCACCACAATTCTATTATGAGAGATTCCTATATGCTAGAACATGATATAAAACTCACAAATATAGAAGAGGCTGGCGAGAGCTGTCTCAATCTGGAAGAGTGTTTATCTCAAGGATCATGCTCTGATACCAACTGTAATGACCGGACTTTTTCTTATCTAAGATTTAGGAGTTTGGGGTTCGATTTGAAAGATTAATAAGTATTGAATTTGACAAAAGGAATAATTCGAAACAATTCTTGGATTGAATTGCAAAAGAACTAGGATCTCGTACATTACTCTGAGAAACAGATCTATTTAATAATTGTGCGGAACTAAAGATAGATCTAGTCCATAAATTAAACGAAACTGTATATGTTAGAGTAGATGCCCAACTAGCCAACTTGTGGCGTGTGGGTTTATAGACTCTTGTATGAAATAATCTTTATATATGATATTCGCATTTATTTATATGGCGTTCTTTACTTTCATTATGTGTGTAATGATTTACAATTGCGTTGAGTAAAGACCTAGAATGCACTTAAGCGTATGTTAGATGTGATAGTGGGTATGACGACTATCATGGAACACATCTAATAGTCGCTGTGTATTCTGAACATGTTCCTAGTCGATTGGGCCGTCAAAATGAGGATAAGGCCGCCCGAGTTCGAGACTAGTATCTGCGATGCGAAGTACCATGTTTCATTGGTAGGGAACATTGTGATGTTCTGAGCATGCACACACATGTTCTGAAATCATTTTCTTTCAAGCTTTGTGATTAAAATCACACTTAGCTCTTTTCTTTCCTTTTCTGGGAATTATGGCTAGACATCTATACATAAGGTCATGTCGTTTGATCAAACTCTGTATCTGAGTCAGAGAGCTGGGTACAAAACCCATCTATCGCATATAAAGGGTATATGGTTCGTCAATCCTATCTTAGTCCCTTCCGTATTTGAAAGGGGCACACTGGTTCGTCACCCAGCATCCTCACCCTTCCCATGTGACCGTCTGTTATCTAAGCCATAATCTGTGGAAAACATTTCTGTAAACATTTCTTTCTTTCTGATCTTTCTTTTCTTTCGTAAATCTGTTTTTCTTTTCTGTCAAGTACGGTTTACTGGTTTGACATTCTCTAATGATGTTCTGGAACACTTTGAGAATTCTCTGTGATTCTTTCGAAAAACAGAATTAAAGTATTCGAATCTGTTCGAATAAATCGAAGTAATCTTTCGAGTTGAAGCTAAAAAGAATAAGGAATTTAAATCTGGAATTTTTGTATCTGTTGAAGCAGATTTGAACCATTAAAACATGAAATCTGAATCGTACGTAAGCGTCTCAACGAAGAAGAAAGGAATCAGATTTGGTCTGTTGGTCAACTCAGATTTGGAAAAGTCAACACAATTAAACAGAGTCGTTCAGATGTCAATGGTCAACCGTAGTCAACTCAGATGTGAAATAGTCAACATAGCAATGTTGAACAAATTCAGATTTGGAACAAGAATTCATATCTAAACTTAAAGTGACTTAGAAGCGGAATCTGACTCAAAATCAACTTAATATGTCAGGCCTCGTGCACAACACAGAGTTAAACCACGCAAAAAAAATAGCGGAAGCATACAAAAGTGACTTAAAATTTTGCTTTGGCCTGACGATTAAAACATATAATTTAAAATACAACAATACTTAAAATATCCCAATTAACCAAATCAATTCAGTACAACAGTACAACATTAATACACATATCAAGTACCAAAACAACATCTACTACAAAGCTTAGGACAACCCCCCGGCTATCAGTACTGATACATAATATGCTATACGCTAACTGGGACACTCTAACCACCTCCTGGGGCACCTCCAGCTGGGTCTACTCCACGACCAGCAGAGAAACCATGGTAACCTGAAAACACATACAGGAAAACAATACCAAGCCCCAGAGGAACATGGGGTCAAACTCCAGTACGGAGAGCAACTGAAAACAGCAGTTAAATGGAAACAAATAAAATTCAAGTGCTATGCATGAGAACAAGGCTACAATCGAAACGCAGGGAGCCAAAGGATCTCAAGGAACTGCTCAACAGCAACAAAGGATCAGCTGAACAACAGTACGTCAGTGGCCACGGGGTGTGTGAGTATATGGGAGCTACCCACTCGTCTCAACACACGGTACCAGATGCACAACATGACTCAACCCGTTGTTGCCCAACTCATGAGATGTGGGAGCTACTCACTCCGCTCATAGTGGCTAACAGATCCCAGCAGGGAGATGAGGTACGGGAGTTACCCGCTCAGCCTCAACAACATCCTGGTACGCACAGAGAACGACAACAACAAGGCAAGCTCAACATGATCTGAATGCACATGAACAAGGCGTATGCAATGAACAACTTGTGATTATCAACACAATACAAGCAAGCAGATAACAGCACAGAAGCATACACAATATCACATAATATCCATGCCTAATTCAACGCTGTAAACAAGCTCACATCCGTACCTAAAGTCTCTGTGCAACAATTACTACAATCAGGGTCTGAGCAAAACAGATCCACCACCTGCTAAGCCAAACACAAGCAACTACTCAAGAACCGAAGCACAGAAAAGCATTAGTTGGGAGCTACGAACTCGACAAGCGCTATTCTACCCCTCTAACTCAACAGAGAGCTCTAAACAAACACAAGGCAGGGTCTGAACACTTACCCCAACAATCTAGGAGCAAAATCCGATGCTTATGCTAACCGACTACAGAAGGGAGATGTCTTCGCACACCTCACCAGCTTCAAGCAAACATTCAAGAGAAACGTCAAACGAAGCATCTCAGCAAGAGGAGTCTAACGCTACAACTCTTACTTCAATCAGAGTTGTCTACCGTCGGCAATCGGAGAAGATAAGGTTCGGTGAACAGTAGCTAGGGTATTGCGACAGAGTTTTCTATCGGGAAATATTCTAAGTGTCGGGAACAATAATAGAGAACTAAGGCTAAGCTCCCTATTTGAATCTCACTGCTGAAAGAAACTGGGAACAGATCAACCAAAAATTAAGCTATCACAGCTGATATTCCCGCTCGCAACAGATCTCACTCTACGCTAAAACAGCGATCACTTAAGCCAAACGACATCGCAGAGAGTTACTGTTGCAACTGGACACGTCACTCACTACTCACTGCTGAACAACTAACCAACATCTGATAGCATCACAACATCAGATCTCTCACACAGCTGAAGCTAACGCAACTCACAGCTGAGTCTTATTCGCTAATCCAAACGCTGTCGTTCCAAATAATCCAAACGACGACGTACTAACACCAGCTACTGAAGACACGCTAGGAGACATCTAAATTCCCTTGATATCAGCTTTCTCCTCAAAACTGAAAACCAACAATCCAGCGACAACTGCTTACATCACCACTGCTGAACGCTAACACTCAGCGATGACCCACGCTAACTTCTGATCGCTGAATTCAATTCCTCAACTCTCCAGAATTGTTCCAAGGACTAAAACAAAACCCGATAGCTTCATCAAGCACATCGACGCAAAGCTGATCTCAATAAAACCCGATTAATTAACTCAATTAATCTCATCAGTTTTTCGGGTGTCTCACATAATATAAATCAGGTTTGGTTAAAACAACCACATTTCAGACTTAACCATTTAGAACGAACATGAACAACGAAGGTTTCCTTTGTCTGAAGAAATCAAGCGATCTCAAGAAATTTCTGGAAAACAATCGAATAAGCTAGTTGTAAGCTACTTCGAAGAAATTCTTAGAAAGCTCAAGAAACAACTGGACGAACATCATCAAAACTTTTTCTAACATCTTTCTGAATCAAAAATCACAGTAAACACATACTTTCTTCGTAAAAACAGAGCATAACTTTTCTGTTGTTGAAGAACCGCCGTAGCAAATTCTTAACCTTTTAAAACGCATACAAACATGCAAAAAGAACAGAATATATGCTTTCATGAGTGTAGCAAGAAACAGAGTTTACTTGCCTGTATTCTATGACTCAATTACAGAAGAAATCTGACCTGAATCTGGTACAATCCGACCGTCTCCTGTAAAAAGCTTTAAAACTTTTGCTCGGTTTCTTATAGAGAGCACCGCTTTGCTTGAAATGTTTTGTTGTAAATAATGATGCATGATGTGGCTAACATCCTATATATGATTTCAAATGCCTAAGGATGAAACACGTTTTATCAATATTCTAAAATCTTTTAAAAGTGAAACTCCAATTTTAAACGAAATCTGATGATTTAAACCGAACTATTTTATTTAAAAAGAAGGATTAAATCGGCTCGTATGGATCGACCGGACAGCTCCTGTATTTGCGTCTCAAATATGAAAACCAACTCAACTAAGATGAGAGTTGATTATCGCATACTCAAGTCTGGAAACTCAACCCGAATGAAAATTGAATAAAATAGCATTTCAATTTTATCTCTCAAGTCTATAAACTTTCTAATTGTGGCCATAAAATATCTGGGCATTACACCTAGACCAGGTCTTCTGCTTTCCTGGATAAACTGCATGGAGCCATGAAGCCAACTTGTGACAAATATTGTTTAGGCTATGATGGCAATGATAGCAGTACAACAGAAACCAGTAGTACCCCACAGCTGGCTAGAACAAAACTTTAAACAATGAATTTTGTAAAATCCAGCATGGGACAGTCCGTAGAGTCACAATCTGTTGAAGAAAAGATGACAGCTAAGCCTCCATCTGGCAAGGAAGATTTTGCGGGTTGGGGTATACTGCTCCTGAGAAGTCTCGGGAAAGCTGGCTAAAGAAGAAAGTTGAACAGATGAGGGGTAAGCCCAAATCTGGTGGTAGAAATCAAATCCATTTTTCTCACGCTTCTAGGAAGGACAAGCAATACATGCCTAGATACAAGGATTCAAGATCTCATGGCACAAATACTGCTCATCAAACTCAATCCAGATCAAATAACACACGGGGACCACATATTGTAAGTTGTATTCCCTTACAAAAATTGAACGTAAACAGTTGGAGCCAAAAGTGAACAGTAAAACAGATTTGGAATACAAGAATTTCAGATTTCGATTACAAAATTCGATATTCAACTATTGGAACTCTATATGAATTCTCTATTGTTAAAATGGATCTTAATACAGTTTGACAAAAGATCAAAAACAACAACAGCTGGCTGTGCGTAAACGCTGGCCTTCGAGAAACACACGCAGCCCCCAAATCTGGTTCAACTCACACCACCCGCCTGCCCCTAAGCTGCCTCACCTGCATCGAGAAAACTAGTGAGCCTAGGGGCTCAACAAGTAAAATTGAGGATAACAAAATCACATAATGCAGGCATAACTGAAATCATAATACATAATTAAAGGAAGTCATCTGAACTCAAATCTTGCTACTGAAAAATACAGATCGGAACATCAGATCTGAATCGCTTTAAACACTGTGACTCATGGCCTAGAGGCTCTCTGGTGGTCCTGAGGCATGAAGCACGTTATCTGAATTAGCAACTCTCCTGTGAAGGGATTAAAGTAATTCCATAATCATGTCCCTTCTGATGAAGGGATTATAGTCATACCGTAATCCTGTCCCTTCCTAAATGACCGGGTCCTCTATGCCATAAGTCCTTAAAACTGAAACATTACTTCCTTTACTTTAAAATAGCTCTTATACATTGCTCTTGATCGAAGATCGATTACTGAAAACTGGGTTATTCACTGCTATGAAACTCATTTTATCTTTAAAATAACCTTACTGAGTGCACAGCTGGGCTACGAGCTGATGATAGCAAAACCAACTCGGAAAGGAAACGACTTAGGAAGGCAAACAGATATGGCTAAAGAAAACAGATCTCCAGCGTAAATAACAGTTTTGGCTACATAAAACAGATCTCGGGTGTGAAACAGATCACAGGTGTGAAAACGGCTTTAGTTAACGAAAGCAGCTTACGAATAGGAAAAACAGATTTGGTTCTTACGATAACCAGCTCGCGCGTAGTAAAATAGAATTGATTAGCTTACGCGCAATAAAATGGTAACATCAGATTCATAAGAAGAATTTCAGCTTTGGAAGGTCATTCAGCTTTGAGAAACCCAATCAGTTTAGCAACGAATCACGCAGACCGACTAAAAACATAGGTCATATCTGCTTAAAACGAAGGTACTGCTCCAGCTCAGACAGTCCCTAAACAGACCAGCTCAAATTATTCGACCAGAACATAATCCCGATCAAACCAGCGTAGCCTATCTATTCAGAGTCAATGTACAGAACCTTTACAGGATGCGGAAAAATTAAGAAACTTCTTTGGGCTTATCTTTCTTGAATCTGTACAACTCAGTATTTTGAAAATACAACTGCTTGCTAAAAATAACTGGTGAGTTTTCGCAAAACCAAAACATCACAGCAGTGAATCCTTAGCTTAAACTTAAACATAAACTAAACTGAACTGAAACATGCAACAGGCAAGCATACAACAGAAAACAACGAAGCAATATATGTTTTCCGGATGCAGCAAGAATCAATTTTACTTGCCTGAACTGAGAATTGTTAGAGTAGATGCCCAACTAGCCAACTTGTGGCATGTGGGTTCATAGACTCTTGTATGAAACGATCTTTATATATGATATTCGCATTTATTTACGGCATTCTTTACTTTCATTGTGTTGTATGATGATTAACAATTGCGTTGAGTAAAGACCTAGAATGCGCTATAGTGTATGTTAGATGTGATAGTGGGTATGATGGCTATCATTAAACACATCTAATAGTCACTGTGTATTCTAAATTAGTTCCTAGTCGATTGGGCCATCAAAATGAGGATAAGGCCGCCCGAGCTCCAGACTAGTATCTGCGATGCGAAGTACCATGTTTCATTGGTAGGGAACATTGTGATGTTCTGAGCATGCAGATAGATACTGACCTGGTGATCTATCGAACTACCCTCATTCGGACTTTCCAAGTGATTACCATTTGTCGAGTGGATAAGTCCGAGGTCTTGGTTGTACTGATTAGTCCTCACGACTCGAAACGTCATTGAGACTCTACATGATAGGCGTCTCACTTTGACCCGTTTGCCGACTCACTTGGGGTCATTAGGCGGCGGGATTGGGTGAGACCCCGATGCATGTAGGAGTCGATGCATCGTTGTCGAGGATTCACCGCTCGCAGACATGCGTGGATATCCTATGTTATCTGAGGAGACGATAGTGTATAAATCTCTGGCCAGAGTACTAGAAGTGAGGTAAATGGGTTTACCTAGTTACACTCGCGATGTCACTATTTGATCTCCAAGATGTATGCATAGCCATCGGATCTTTAGCGACTCTCGATTTACCAATGGTCGTTGATCTGATCGGGATATATGGATTGAAAGGACCGTACTGTACGCTAACCATGACCAACTGGTTCTTGCAGGCACTATCAGTGATACCTAGGGGATCATGGGGCGATGTTCCTAGACGCTCTTACCATGATCCGATGGACAAGTCCGGAATTGTGATTCCGAAGCCACAATGGTTGTGGGCCCACGGCTAGCTGTATCCCTGAACCATTGAGGGTCACACAAGTACTGGATTCAAGATTCCACACGGATACTGAGCTCAATGTGTTGAGCATAGGAGGAGGATTTTGGGGAGTGCGACTTCCTAAAAGTCTACAGGGGTAAAATCGTGATTTCCCGCTGTTGAGGGGTCAAAACGGTCATTTTGCA
>KV011248.1:31683-42425 GCA_001598015.1 Dorcoceras hygrometricum
GCTCGCAGACATGCGTAGATATCCTATGTTATCTGAGGAGACGATAGTGTATAAATCTCTTGCCAGAGTACTAGAAGTGTTTTAGGTAAATGGGTTTACCTAGTTACACTCGCGATGTCACTATTTGATCTCCACGATGTATGCTGTCGAGGATTCACCGCTCGCAGACATGCGTAGATATCCTATGTTATCTGAGGAGACGATAGTGTATAAATCTCTTGCCAGAGTACTAGAAGTGTTTTAGGTAAATGGGTTTACCTAGTTACACTCGCGATGTCACTATTCGATCTCCAAGATGTATGCATAGCTATCGGATCTTTAGCGACTCTCGATTTACCAATGGTCGTTGATCTGATCGGGATATATGGATTGAAAGGACCGTACTGTACGCTAACCATAACAACTGGTTCTTGCAGGCACTATCAGTGATACCTAGGGGATCATGGGCGATGTTGCTAGACGCTCTTACCATGATCCGATGCACAAGTCCAGAATTGTGATTCCGAAGCCACAATGGTTGTGGGACCACGGCTAGCTGTATCCCTGAACCATTGAGGGTCACACAAGTACTGTATTCGAGATTCCCGCACGGATACTGAGCTCAATGTGTTGAGCATAGGAGGAGGATTTTGGGGAGTGCGACTTCCTAAAAGTCTACAGGGGTAAAATCGTGATTTCCCGCTGTTGAGGGGCAAAACGGTCATTTTGCACTGGGGTTCTGAAAAATGGTTTTCCAGATCATAGTATTTAGTTTTGGAAACTGAATCGATCGGTCCAATCTGATCGATGATCGGAGTTGTAATGAAGTCGCAGTGATGGATATCGTCATTTGGACCTGGGCCCGATGGGCCAGTCCAAGTCCATTACTAATCTTATTAAAAGGGATTAAGGGCTTCATTATTAATAATGCAACAACTCATAAACTAATACAACCCTAACCCTAGCACACCTTGGCCGCCTCCCTCCTCTCCAAGCCGCCGCCGCCGCCGTGCCCGCCACGCGCCGCTGCCGCCGCCCCTCGTCGGAGTTGCTCCGGCCAACCTTTCGAGGAGAATCCGTCCGTGCTGATCTCGTCAGGCCTTCTAGTACAGGCTGACAAAGGAGTCTCCCTTCCGGTCGTGGACTTGATTGAAGAATCTACAGCCACCTACCGTGAAGAGCCGGTCTTCCTGTAATTCCGGTTGGAGCCAGGCGCAAGTCGCCAGCAAGGTAACTGACTAAACGCCCTATGAATGGTTCATAGTTTGCAGTAGATTTTAATTGTATTGAATGTTTCTCGGCCTATATTTATTCTTCCACTGCCTCGCTGGGAGACGGGATCCGGATCCGCCACGGTTCCCCAACAAGAATCGCAACGAACAGATGGACTTGGCTGGAAATCTTCTCAAGCACACTCGGCGAGCTCTTGTATTTTTTTGAGAGAGAAAATGAAAGATTTTCTTGTACACAAAATGACTCTAACTCACGTAAAATCACCATATATGGGAGAATGATTTGTAGTAGGTGGAAGTATAATGATTAGGCATGGTTAGTTTACCAAATCCTTGCAAAATTGGTTAAAACTCCCTACTACTATTTTAATTTGTAAATTTGCCAACCCGTTTTTAGAAAACAGATCTCCCATCCAAAATTATTTATTTAAAGAAAACTGCTCCAGCTCGGGTTTGTGCTCAGGTCGAAATCCTTCAAGAAGCCATCTGGATCGTTGCTTCTAAGCTGGAAGAAAAAAAGAAAACAGCTTAGACAACTAATACTAGCTTGAACTGAAATCTGGATCCTCAAATCTCAAAACAGCCTTTAGAATAAAAAGGCTAACAATTGTGGTCCTATGGATTTTGGGGCGCTACAACAGGTATCAAAGCTGAAACTCAACGTGGTATCTGGCTAGCGGTTGTGCAAGGCACATGACTGGAGATGCCACGCTGCTAACAGATATCAAGCAATGCAATGGACCCAAGATCACTTTTGGTGACAATTCAAATGGTAACA
Organism: Dorcoceras hygrometricum; assembly: GCA_001598015.1. Classification (NCBI taxonomy): domain Eukaryota; kingdom Viridiplantae; phylum Streptophyta; class Magnoliopsida; order Lamiales; family Gesneriaceae; genus Dorcoceras; species Dorcoceras hygrometricum. The sequence continues at coordinate 33,673 of KV011248.1, forward strand.
CCGTGGGTAAGGGTAAGCTTCACCATGGTAATTTTACTGTCAATAACGTTCTCCTTGTTCAGAAATTGTGCTAAAATCTCATCACTGTGAGACCCGAAAGTTTACAAGATTAATTGAGTTAATTAATCGGGTTTATCATAGACCAGATTGGCTTGAGCAGATCTGGGATGACCCAGCTTTGAGTTGGTATGCTTGGTTTAGTTATCGGGTTCGTATAAGTCCTTGAAATAGATCTGGAGAATTTGAAATTCCCGCAGGAACTGTTCAGATGTGAGTGTTGGTCAGCGCTGGTGATCACGCTCAGTTGTGGTGATGAAATCTGGTATCGCAGGCGTCCAGGGGTGAGCTAGCGCATTTTCTGTGATGGGTATCTAAACTAAGTCGTTTGGATAAGTTGGAACGACAGCGTTTGGTTTAGTGGGCGAGATTCAGATTTAAGTAGCGTTGGTTTTCAGATTTCGGTAAGATCTGAGTGTGGCGATGTGATGCTGTTTAGCACTTTAGATTCGAGTAGCGGGTGACGTGTCCAGATGCGACAGTAGACTCTGTGCGATTTCGTTTGATTAAGTCAGGATCTGCTTTGGCGTAGGGTCAGATCTGATGTGAGATTCAGATCCGAGTGGGGAATCAGTTTTGAGACTTAAGTGTCGATGGGTTCTGTTCTTCAGATTTGAGCAGATTTGACCATTAAATAGAGGACTTTGCCTTCGTTCTTTATTATTCTGCTTCGACACTTAGAATATTTCCCGATAGCGAATTATATCGCGATACCCTAGCTACTGTTCACCAAACCTTATCTTCTTCGATTGCCGATGGTAGACAGCTTCGATTGAAGTGAGAGTGGTAGCGCTGGACTCCTCTTGCTGAGACGCTTCGTTTGGTACAGCTTTTGGAAGCTTGCGTGAAGCTTGGTGAGATTGCGAAACATCTCCCTTGTGTAGTCTGTTAGCTTAAGCGTGGCTTTGATTCTGCCGTTCAGGTAGCTTGTTGGGTAAGTGTTAAGATCCTACCTTGTGCTTCGTTTAGAGCCTTCTGTTGTGTTAGAAGGGTAGGACAGATTTGGTTGAGCTCGTAGCTCCCAATTCGTAGTTTCTGTGCTACTGTCCCTGAGCTAGTATCTGTGTTTGGCTTAGCAGGTGCGAGATCTGTGTTGCTTGGGACTGCTTTGTGGTAATTGTAGCTCAGAAGACTTGAGGTACGGATGTGAGCTTGTTTTACAGCTTTGGATTGAGCTTGGGTGATTATGCTTGCTGCTGTGTATGCCTTGCATTGTTGTATATGTTCTGTGTTGGGACATTTTTATGTGTTGCATACACGCATTTGTCATATTGATATTTGATCTGTCTAAGTCGTGCCTTGTTGTGTTGATCTGTGAGTATCAGGGTGCTTGTTTTGAGGACGAGCGGGTAACTCCCGTATACCTCATCTCCCTGCTGGGATCTATTAGCCGCTATGAGCGAGTGGGTAGCTCCCACATCTCATGAGCTAGGCAACAGCAGGTTGAGTACTGTGTTTTGCACCTGATACCGTGTGTTGAGACGAGTGAGTAGCTCCCATATACTCACACCCCGTGGCCACTGTTGTTCAGTTGATCTGATTCGTTTGTTGAGCAGTTCTTGAGATTCTTTGGCTCCCTGCTTTCGGTTGTAGCCTTGCTCTCATGCATAGCATTTGCATATTACTTGTTGCTTTCCGTTTGCTGTTTTATGCTGCTCTCCGTACTGGGGTTTGACCCCATGTCCCTCTGGGGCTTGATTTGTTTGCCTGCCTATTTGTTGTTCAGGCTTCCCAGGTTACTCAGCTGGTCGTGGAGTTGACCCAGCTGGAGGTACCCCAGGAGGTGGTTAGAGTGTCCCAGTTAGTGTATAGCATATATGTATCATTATTAATAGCCTGGGGATGCCCTGTGCTTTGTTGTATCCAATTTTAGTCTGGTGTTCTTGTATTTGATATATGTTGTACTGTTGTACTGTGTGATTGTAAACTGGGATATTTTGAGTATTTTTGTATTTTAAATTATTTAATCTTTCAGTCAGGCCAAAAGTGAAAATTTTAACCACTATTTTTATTGCTTCCGCTATTGTTGCGTGGTTTTACTCTGAGTTGAGCACGAGGCCTGACATTTTTTGTATCAGAGCTTAAGTTGGGATAAGCTCGATTTCTTTTGATCACACTTGAGTCTAGGCACAGTGTTGCTTGTTGCATGTGCATGACTATGTGATTTACGTACTATGTGATTTATTTGTTGCTGTGTGACCTTACCCTCTTAGTACCTTCATAGATGTTGCCTAGACGTAGGGGCAGAGGTAGAGGGCAGATTCCGGAAGAGTCCGAAGGTCAGAACGAGGAAGAGCAGCGTATTATTCCTCGTCGTGGTCGTGATAGACAGGTTGAGATTGAGGTAGATGAGCTGGCAGCTCATGTGGACGACATGGAACTGGTGATGGTGAGGTTTCAGCGGATGAACCCTCAGATGTTTAATGGTGATGAATCTAGTTCCGATGCGGAGTCCTGGTTGCAGCACATTACAGGATTGTTTGATCGTGTCAGGTATGACAACGAGCGTAGGCTGTTTGGCTACGTTTCAGTTGAGGAGAGATGCAGAGCGTTGGTGGAGAGGCGCTTCGAGGACTCTCGAAGAGACAGGTGTAGGGATCACGTGGAACAGCTTTTGTACTGCCTTCCGTCAGGAGTACATCCCGGAATCCTTTGTGAATGCCAGGGAGGGTGAGTTTGATAACCTGGTTCAGGGATCTATGTCCAGGGGAGAGTATGCTCGGAGGTTTTCTTCTCTCCTTGCGTATGTTCCGCATGTTTCTGGCCGTGAGAGAGCGAATAGGAACAAGTTCTTGGAAGGACTGAATGAGGAGTTGTATTCTTTGGTGTTGGCCGTTTCACCAACGAGTTATGCGGATGCGGTGGACAAGGCTATGGATATTGAGGAGGGACTGCAGAACCGTAGGTCTCGAGTTAGGCCGCAAGTGGTGCAAGGTAACCGTCCCATGGTTTCGGGGGTGCAACCTTCCCAGTATGTGCAGTCATCCCAGCCACCCCAGCAGCAGGTAGCCCAACAGTCTGGACACCATAGGTTTAGACCTCGTGGTCTTCAGTTCAAGAAGAAATCTGGTTCTAGTTCTTATGGCTTGGGTAGTTCTAGCAGCGGTAGTAGTTCCAAGGTTGAGTTTGTGGCCAGTGTGGAGGAAAGCATCCTACAGCGCAGTGTGTAGGTGTGCAAGGTTCGTGCAATATCTGTGGACAGTATGGACACTTTGCTAGAGTGTGTCCTTTGTCTGGATCTCAGCACATTTGCAGGATCTTCAGGTAACCAAGCTGGACAGAGTGGAGGTTCAGCTGGTCGATCCTCGTTTCCTTGTCCCAGTCTATTTATGATATGTATTGAATCGGGGGATGCCCTGTGTTTTATTGTGTTCGGGGATCTGTATTTTGAATTGAATATTGTTGTTACCTGTTTGTTGGAGTTTGAGTTAACTCTTATTTTGATTATGAATATTTTGAATGATGTTTTAAGTTCAGGCCCAATTATATTTCAAAAATTTTTAAGCCCTATTTTACGCTTCCGTGATTATGTGCTTAATTGTGCTATTATCTTTACGTAATTAGCACAGGGCCTGACAGTAAACCCTAAACCAACAACCACATGCCTACCCTCACGCGTAGCTGCAACCAGCAGCCACTTTGCACAACGGTTCTCCCTGCTCCAGCCACCACTGCCGGAGCCTTTTCGGCTGGACCACCCCTAGGTCCAGACGGTTCTAACGTGACCAACCTTGGCTCAAACCGTGGGCTAACCAGAGAGAAATGGTCGCTGCAAGTGGACGCTCCAGCCATGCTGCACCGTCGCGAACACCTGCTGGTCTTCGCATTCGTTCTCCCTAACTCCGGACACAAATGCCGGAGCCCTTCCGGTTGGACCACCCCCAGATCCAGAAGGTTCTAACGTGACCAACCTTACCTCAAACCATGGACCGACCAGGGAGAACGAACCTATGAAGTGGACGCACCAGCCCAGCGGCGCGATGCGCCCCTCACGACTTCTACAGCATGATGTGGTTCGCTCGACCCTTAGCCACTATCCTCCCTTCATCTAGACCACCATGAGTTCCCTAGGAACCCCTAGAAACGAACCAACACTGTGACACCCGAACCCACGAGAATCACGAATTGGGGTAAATAAAAATTTTCAAATAAAAAGAAGGGCTAAAGGACAATTTGTTATAAGCTGTATTTCTTATAAATTCAAAAGAAATAGAAATGCGAAGACAATTCTAATAGACACTCAAATGCGCGCCAACTGCTGGAAACATTTGCGGAAAAAAGACTTCATTAATAGCTGCAATTGCGATTTACAACAGCTGATATTCTATATAAATGTACAACTGTTGCAACTGATTTAATACAGTGTTTCTAATACAAAATAACATCAACTGAAGACACGGAAAACGCTAGCCTTTGACAAACACACACATCCCAGCAACTGATTCAAGTTTCACCTTCTGTTCGTTCTCCAGCTGTCGCACCTGCACCATTTTAAAAGCTAGTGAGCCTAGGGGCTCAGCAAGTAAAACGTGAATAATAACAAGTTTAAATACGCAGGGGGACTTCTGATCTATACATAAGTTAAATGAATATCAATGCATAAACGTTTCTTTATACATCATTTCTTTCATGAACTGGGAGACAGGGAATAATATTCCAAATCTCAATCATCATCAATATTTTATTTAGATTTCTGGCATAGAAGCTCCCTATTCAGGTCCGTGTTGCACTTTGATCAAAATGACTTCCGATATCAGTTTTAGCATATAGCTCATATGAAAGGGCAGCCGACATCTGGACGACTACTCACCCTTCTCGTTGGTGACCATCAGTCGACTATTTTGTTCCTTTAACATCTTTTGTAAAACTTTCTTTCTTAAAATCCTCGGGTTCCATCATTTAAAACTCTCACTTCCATTTTCAAACTTTACTGAGTATCGAGTTCGACTTTAGAAACATAACATCGACATGAGACCAGTCGAAAGAGAAACCAGTCGCAAAGAATAGGAACCAGTCGAAAGAATAAAACCAGTTGCAATAAAACCAGCTGCAAGACACTTTTTACTCAAAACATCCGTTTTAAATGAAACGACTTCGTTAGTGCATCAACCAGCCGTAAGGAAAAACGTTAAACAACCAGTCAAAAGAAAAAGCGCTAACATCTATAAAACCAGACGTAATGAACAGTACCAATCGCAAGACTAATACCAGCTGCAATGAACAGTACCAGTCGCAAGACTAATACCAGCTGCAATGAACAGTACCTATGTAACGACCAGATCTTTTAGAAGTCCACAATTAGAAAGATATGAGATTGAGGGATTACATTGCTATTATAATTCGATTCTTGAATATTTCTGTATATGCTCACCCTTCTCGTTGGTGACCATCAGTCGACTATTTTGTTCCTTTAACATCTTTCGTAAAACTTTCTTTCTTAAAATCCTCAGGTTCCATCATTTAAAACTCTCGCTTCCATTTTCAAACTTTACTGAGTATCGAGTTCGACTTTGGAAACATAACATCGACATGAGACCAGTCGAAAGAGAAACCAGTCGCAAAGAATAGGAACCAGTCGAAAGAATAAAACCAGTTGCAATAAAACCAGCTGCAAGACACTTTTTACTCAAAACATCCGTTTTAAATGAAATGACTTCGTTAGCGCATCAACCAGCCGTAAGGAAAAACGTTAAACAACCAGTCACAAGAAAAAGCGCTAACATCTATAAAACCAGACGTAATGAACAGTACCAGTCGCAAGACTAATACCAGCTGCAATGAACAGTATCAGTCGCAAGACTAATACCAGCTGCAATGAACAGTACCAGTCGCAAGACTAATACCAGCTGCAATGAACAGTACCTATGTAACGACCAGATCTTTTAGAAGTCCACAATTAGAAAGATATGAGATTGAGGGATTACATTGCTATTATAATTCGATTCTTGAATATTTCTGTATATGCAATGATCAATCTTTATTCTGTTATGGATTGATATTCAAATGTTAGAATGCAAGTACAGTAGATGTTTAGTGACTTCTGCAAACCAAGTGGGTTCTTTATTTAACTAAAATTCTCGGTTTCCATTCGCATCTTCTATTTTAAAAACAGAGCACGCTCCTTTCAGAAGTTGGCATATTGATATAATGTGTTTTATTTCTTTAGTCATTGTAAATCATATAAATAGGATCTTAAGCTGCTTCATGCATCATTACTTTCAAATCAAATCATATTAAGCGGTGCTCGCTCTCAAGAAGCCGAACAAAATACTTTCAAAGTGTTTTAAAGGAAACAGGCGATGCGCAAGAAGTATACTGGATTTTCTGCTGTTCTTGTGTTAAAGATACCAGGCAAGTAAACTCTGTTTCTTGCTCACTCAATAGAAAGCATATATTCAATTCTGTTTTATGATTATGTATGGTTTTAAAGAAAAAGGAAGATGGCTTCGGCTCTTCAAAGAAAACCAGAAGTTCATGCTCTGTTTTCGAAGAAGTTGAGAATCAGCAAATACATAACATTTAAAATTGCCATTTGGGCCATGAAATTAATAAAATGCATAAATGTGGTCCTACGGATTTTGTGGCGTTACAACTCTACCCTCCTTATTGAAATTTCGTCCTCGAAATTTTTACGTACCAAACAAATATGGGAAAAGGGAAATCATATCAGCTTCTGTCTCCCAAGTTGCTTCTCGCTCCGACTGATTAGACCATTGTATCTTAACCATAGGAATACTACGGTTTCTTAGTTTTCTAATTTCTCGGAGGAGAATTCTTTCTGGTCTTTCTTCATAACTTAAATCCGGTGTTAACTGGATTGGTTCATGACTTAGCACATGCGAAGGGTTGGGAACATATTTCCTCAAAGCTGATACATGAAAAACATTGTGTACTGCTGCCAGCTGTGGTGGCAGTGCTAAACGATAGGCTAATGTTCCTATCTTCTCCAAAATCTCATATGGTCCAATATACCTTGGACTCAGTTTCCCTTTCTTCCCAAAACGCATAACTCCTTTCATTGGAGCTATCTTCAAAAATACATGGTCACCTATCTCAAAATTCAGTTCCCTTCTTCGATTATCTGCATAACTTTTCTGTCGGCTTTGAGCAGCTTTCATTCTTTCTCTTATTTTTCTAACAGTTGCTGCTGTTTGTTCCACAATATCTAGTCCTAAACCAGCTCTTTCACCAACTTCATCCCAATGAAGTGGTGTTCTACACTTTCGGCCGTAGAGTTCTTCATATGGAGCCATTTGAATCGAAGCTTGGAAATTGTTATTGTAGGCAAACTCTACCAGTGGCAATTTCGAATCCCAGTTTTCTGAAAAATCTACAATACAAGCTCTAAGCAAATCTTCTAAAATCTGAATCACCCTTTCTGATTGTCCATCAGTCTGGGGGTGAAACGTCGTACTGAATGTCAGCTTTGTACCCATAGCTTTATGTAGACTTTTCCAAAATGCTGATGTAAACTTAGGATATCTGTCTGTTACAATAGAAACTGGAACACCATGTAGCCTCACTATTTCCTTAACATATAATTCTGGGTATCTGCTCACCTCATATGTTGTTTTAACTGATAAAAAAATGAGCAGACTTAGTGAGTCTATCAATTATAACCCAGATGGAGTTATATCCTTGAGCAGTCCTTGGTAATCCAGTTACCATACAATAAATACTACTACAAATTGGTCCAAAAATGGTTGTAAGACCCTATTACATTAAATCCATAAAGCTGACGGAGCATTCGTAAGTCCAAAGGGCATAACTAGGAATTCATAATGGTCATACCTAGTTCTAAAGGCTGTTTTATAAACATCAGATGCCTTAATCTTTAATTGATGGTATCCAGACCTCAAGTCGATCTTAGAAAATACTACTGACCCTCTCAACTGGTCGAACAGATCTTCTATCCTGGGTAATGGATACTTATTCTTAATTGTCAATTTATTCAGCTCTCGATAATCTATACATAACCTCATACTCCCATCCTTTTTCTTAACAAATAAAACATGGGCTCCCCAAGGGGAAGTACTTGGTCTAATAAACCCCTTATCTAACAGATCTTGTATCTGCTCTTTCAGTTCTTTCATTTCTGATGGAGCTAATCGATATGGCGATCTAGATACTGGAGCAGCTCCTGGAATAAGATCAATCGAAAATTCCAGATCTCTATCTGGTGGTAATCCCTGGATATCTTCTGGAAAAACTTCAGGGAACTCGTTTACTACCTCTACGGCTGACAGCTGGGGTCTATCAGTCGCTACTAAGGATGATATAATTGAAGGGACTCTATTAACATGTTTGGCTAAAAACTGGAATGACTTTCCTACTGGTGGGTTAATCTTGACTGTTCGTAGCTTAAAGTTAATTATTACCCCATACTTAGTTAGCCAATCTATTCCCAAAATCATATCAAATTCTGGCATCGGAAATACGATTAAATCAGCAGTAATCTGATGACCTTGAAGTTTAAGTTCAAAACTCCTACACAATTCGTGAGAAACCAACTTCTCTCCTGATGGTACCGATACACAATAGCCTATCAATACTTGCTCTGGCTGAATGGGAAATTTCTTAACAAACTCAGCAGAAATGAATGAATGTGTAGCTCCTGAATCTATTAAAGCCAGAGAAGGAAATCCAGCTATCAAAATTTCACCTGTGACTACTGTCGAGTCTGGATGGGCTTGTTC
>KV011249.1:11475-24674 GCA_001598015.1 Dorcoceras hygrometricum
GAGCATTATTCTTTGATTTGTGCAGACATCGAATTGCTTGTGAGTCTGCGGGCATAGGTAATTGATGAGGTCGCTAAATTCTCTCATTCTTTTAGCCTGAAGAAACTGGCTTCGATCAATTTTGAGGAGATGTACAGGAAGGAAGAGCAAGTTCTGTCCTGGGGAGAAACAGAGTCTCCTCAGGAAGCCATTCAGCGGAAATTTTATATTTTGCTAAAGTATAGAGCAGTTTTGGTGTGGAAGTTTTTGGAAGCTTGGAGGGCCAATTTTGCTCCTGGCCAAGGATCCTCGGCAGTTGATATTCAAGTTATAGAGCTGCTCTTGGACCTCCATCTTTCTTTCTTGGAAAAATTGGCGAAGGAGGCGCGCACTCATGGTCTTACATGGACTAAGCCCTGTTGTTCAAAAATATTTGAGGGGAGCCCCAGAGATCGATGCGCCACCATTGCTCGAAACAACACCCACACTCCATCCCGGTGCTGGATTAGAACTATGTTATATGTAAATGGAGAGTGGATTGTTGAACCTTGCGCTGATCGATGGGTAAAGATTCCCCAGCTGGTGATCTCTCATGAAGTTCCTCGTCAGCGGCAATACGATGACACTCTTCCTAAAGTGAGTGTATTTTTCAAGCTGATGACGAAGCGATAGGCTGATGTTTGTCGGGCAGTTGTTGAGCTTTGTGCGTCGCAGAGACTTCTTCCGGTTGGCTCTTCTCAGTTTTGCAGGTCTTTACAATTGGTTGAACCGGTTTCTAATATTGCTCCCAGCCGATCTCCGATTTTTGCTCTCAGAGTATCTCAGTTTTGTTCCGTGTTTGTTGATTTGAGTTTATTCAATTGGTTTCCGAGTACAGATATCTCAGAGTTTCTTTCGTCTATTGCTTTGGATAAAACAGTTTTGCGCAGTGTACAGAGTTCTCAGAATTCTTTTTCAGTTGCTCCCAGTGTACAGTTAGCTTTGGATCAGCACCAGTCTTCTTCATCTTCTACCAGCAGTTCTTCTTCGCTACACTTTGATAAGACAGATGTTGATGCTACTGCGTCTTCGTTACCTCCGGTTCTCAAGATCTCTTTGCTGCTCTTGCTGATCTACAAGACAATCTTTCGGAGCAGATTTTTACTATCAAAGTGGTCCTTTCCTCAAAGCTGCATAAAATATAACAGAGCGTGTGTGAATCCCTACGGGATCAAGCCGATATTTTCAGAAACTTATCTCAGGGAGCACGACAAGAAGCTCGCACACTTGATGATGTCCAATCTATACGCTTCAATGAGTTTCGCAAACATGTCCTATCTCAGAATGCTTCTATTTTTCAAGGACTTGCTGATGTACGACAAGAAGTGCAAGCAGTTAATGCCAAAGTGGACATCATGGCCTCTCGCTTAAATGCTATTCAAAAGGATGCCGAGGCCACCAAGGAAGCCCTTTCCCATCAACTTCTCGAATTCCAGAGTTCAGCACAGGAAAATCATGGTATTATTCATGCCCAGCTGAGTGAGCTTGTTGATTATATTCATAGGGGCAGTGCTGACAAAAAAGGGGGAAAGTGGCAGCCGAGGACTTCAACAGCCTGCGAATACTCAAATCGAAGGCAGTACTGTGACTCCATCGTTTGCTCAAAGAGTGGAAATGGCTCAGAAGCGCATTATTCATACAGTGCTCGATGCTGATGCCAACAGAGCTTTATTTGCGAGACAAGATGCAGCGGAGCGCGATAGAGAAAGACGAAGAAGGGAAGCAAGAGCGTTGAAAAGAAGGAGAAGAGACTAGATTTTTCTTTTCTGCTGATAATTCTTGTACACATCTTATGTACAGTTTTGTTGGTTAATGAGAATTTGTTTTCCAGCAGATAGTGTGCAATTTATTTTTTCATATCTTTTTTATCGGCTGCTGAAGTTTTGTCATCACCAAAAAGGGGGAAATTGTTAGGAAAAAATTTATTTAAGTTTTGGTGATAACAAAAATAAGACAAGATAATATTGGACAATCAGTTGTCGCAGTTAACAAGAGAAGTTTATCTATCGACAGTGGTATTTCAGCAGATGGTATGCGATCAGCAGGTACCGATTTGAGTTTCCGCGTGTTTTGCTAAGAAGTGTAAAACGACAGCGTTTTGATAAGTTGGAACGACGTCGTGGAGTGCACAGTTACTTTTCAGCAGTTGATCAAGGCTCAGTAATCAGCAGATACTTTCTTAAAGAGAAATCAGCAGTTGGTTTAGTATATTTGTTGAATATTGCGATACGACAGCGTTTGATTAAGTTGGAACGACAGCGTGTTGATTTCAGCAGAAGTATTGTTTCAGCAGTTGGCTACAGTGTACTTCAACCAGCAGGTGCTTTACAAAGATAGCAAAACGACGTCACTTGAATAAGTTGACACGACATCGTTTTTGTGCTAAAGCTATCAGCAGATGGAAAAACACATATGCATATCAGCAGGTATTCTTCCTAGTGTTTCTTTCCAGTCGAAGCATCTTGACAACGACGATGAAGATAGTGCTGGTTACCAAACTTATTTCAGGCGCAAGCTCAAGTGATTCAAATACGATCGTTTACTCACTTGGAAAAGATTTGTTGGATCGTACAGTTGCCTGGAATGAAGGAGACAAGTTAGGTACTATATTGGGTAAATAGTACAGTGTACAGAGGCCGTTTCTCCATGCTTGCACAGAAATGGAAAGAAGACAAATTGGCTCTGTTAATGAGCATTTTACCCTGTAGTGGAGCAGGATTTACGGTGTACGATCTTGGCAGTAATTCAAACGGGATTCATTTCCTTTGGAGAATTAATATGACCGTTGCAGTCTAAGCCTATAAATATCAGCAGCGGTGTTGAAGAAGAGATACTTCGCTAATTATCTATTGCTGTAACGCTGCCAAAATATCTACAGAGCTTTCACTTCGTTGATATCTTCAAAAGCTCAAGACTCGAAGAACTTATCGTTTTGATCTTCATTAGAAAAACCTTCGAGTCAATCTTCTGGTTGTTCATTGTTGAAACCAGAAGATATTTACAGTCTCTAAATACGTGTTTTCATTGATATATTTGATAGAGTCTGTAACGAATTACCTTCCGAGGAGGAAGAAGGGGAGACGTAGGATATTGATATCCGAACTTCCAGAAACAAACTCTCGTCTCAATCTTTTATTTACAGCATTTACTTACTGTTTGCACATTGTTTGTTCACAAACCAATCGGCCTATTTCCGCACATTTATTGTTGGCTGAGAAGTTTGCTTATAACTGAGATCCAAACATTTTAAAAGAACTTTGAAATAAGAAAAATCGAAGGAGTACATTAAACCCCCCCCCCCTTCTGAACTCCTATTTGCTTAGTGATCCAGTTTCTGGGACCATCATCGTGCTGAGGAGATTCCATCCGTGTTAAAATCCGTCAGTTCTTCTAGTGCAGATTGACGGAGGGATCTTGATTCCGGTCGTGGACCTGATTGACGATCTACCGCCGCCTACCGTTTGAAGTGCCGATTTTCTCGTGAAACTAGTCGGAGCCAGGCGCCTAGACGCCAGCAAGGTAACGATTCTATGAACACCCTATGAATTTTTATAGAATTGTATTTGAATGTATTGAACGTTTCTCGGGGCAATTTTTGATTTCCACTGCGCCCCCGGGAGACGGAATCCGGATCCGCCATTGTATGCCAATAGTGGTATCAGAGCTCTGGCGCAACTTGCTGGAAGGTGCCGCGCTTGGCGCGGCGTCGTGCGGCCATGCGCCGCACGCAATGTTGGCGACGGCCGCTCCCTTGAGGCCGCCGTCCGGTGAAATTCCCGGCAGCGTTGCGACGGCTAATTTTCTTCTAGGTTTTGTTCGGGCCTGTCCCGGGCAGCCCATGAAGTTTTTGGGCCAATATTCGATATTGGGCTGATTTTGAAATTTTTGAGATTTTGGCCCTAAAATCGTTTTAAGCTCAATATGATGCAAAATTACAAAATATAATTTTAGTTATGAAATATAATTTTGTAATTAAAATATGATTTTGTTGATTAAAATATGATTTATCGACAAAATGCGATTTTGTAATTAAAATATGATTTTGTGGGTAAATAATTTGATTATTTAAATATATGCATATTAATTAGATTGATTGCATGTTTGGGATGATCGAGAGCCGTGCCCAATGTGTTAGGTGTATGCTTTAGGTTTTGCGATTTCGGTTGTAATATATTGTTGATATCCTATAAAGTGGGTCTATTTGTGGCCCGTTCCCACCCCTTGAGAATTGTATCACTTACTTGTCATGACAATTTAAATGTAAATTACTAGATTTAGTGGGAGGACATTTGAAGACGGTGGAGATGACGATCAAAGATATTTAAGACCAAAGATCTGTAAAATCGAAAGCATTGTAATAGGATTGCATTGCATATTGCATTTCACCTAGGACTGGACCCAGGTCCGTGATTGGCAACCACAGACCGCATAGCTCTCGTGATCGATCATCCCAAAGTTTATATATTCGATATATGTTGAATCCTCATGTTTTAAATTATGATTTAAAATTGAATGAGACCAAATATTTCAAAAATAAAATCCCTGGTTTTAAATATGATTTAAAACTAATATCAAGATTAAAAGTTTATTCGATAAACTAAAGGGAATTTAAATCTGTTTAAATCTCCCTACCTTCCATCAACAATGGGTGTACGCCGATGCTACCCGCATACATGGCCCGGCTCATATTATTGAGGGGGTCATGTATGCTGGAAAGCTGTCCACGCAATTGACAATTGTTGTGAGTCGGTTGGAACTCCCTTTAACGTTGGCTCATATTATTGGGGACGTTAAGGGGACCGTCCTTCACGACTCAACATTGATGGGTCATCTTGACACGTGATAGTAAACGGCGTCATATTATTGGGCCCTTACTGGACGTGAGGTAAATACATGGAGGTTGCACCGGTTGAAATTGGACTCTAACTTTTGGGGGTCATGGTTGGCTGATATTATCGGGACCATGATCGCTTGATTGGACTCCGTGTACCCACAAAGGAAACTTGCTTTCCCGATTTCATTAGAGGGTGGTGAAATCGTTAAAATAGAGGGATGGTAATTCATAAAACTAAATGACCATGTTTTATGTCTTAGCATTATTTCATATGTAGTTAGTGATGCATGTCTGTTTTCTTTTCAGTATAAACTGCTTTATAATGTCTTCGATCAAAAACCCACTCGCTGCTATACTGGATATCAACAAGTTCACCGGTCTGAACTACCAAGACTGGCTTCGAAACCTCAACATTGCGTTGGCTTTGGAGAAACTTCTCTATACGATAGAGAAGATCCCTCCAAAGGAAGCCCCTGCCGATATCTGCCCTGAGGAGTTGATTATGCTTAAACAATGGTGGGACGACGAGCTTAAGACTCGATGCTATGTGTAACGACCCTCATTTTCTTGACGGAATAATCATAAGTTTTGGGGTTCAATTGAATGAAATCAAAAGTTATAAACATTGGAGAATGGATCGCTACTAATTATCTGGGTTGAAACGAGAATACTAAAGTTATTCACATTCGAAGATGAGAAATCTGGAATAACTTATGAAAAGGTGCGGAAATGATGAAATCTGAAATATCATATTTAAATGATACATCTCGTAGTGTGATAACGACTGGTACAGATTCCTATAACATAACTAATTTAGAAATCTGTTTTGATACAAATTCATAACAAAATATTCAATACAATACAAAAGTGTTCCAAAAAGAAACTATGAAATCTGGAACAGAAGGAAATAAAGAAATCTATTGTCCACGATAAACACATCCCTTCCATTCTGTTCATATCCCTCCAGCTTCCTACTGTGAATTACCTGCACTCAATGAAAACTAGTGAGCCAAAGGCCCAGCAGGTAAAATCTGGAATAACGAAAGCAAATCATACAATTGTCCATGAACTAATACATGCTGGAGTCTGAACTTGAATCACGCTTATGAATAAACAAGCGTAAACATAAGTATGAAATCTGAATCAAGTTTGAAAGCATAAAACATGAATCAATTCTGAAAACATTTTCTTTAAACATTCATAAGAGCTGCGATTAAAATCACACTTGTACTCTTCATTCATTTTCTGGAAAATTATGACAACAATTTAAACATTTGGTCCATTTCGTTTGATCAAACTCCTGTTAACAGTCTCTTAGCATAAAGCTCATGGTTGAAGGGGTATACAGATCCGTCGACCTGTAATCCTAATCCTTCCCGGTTAAAAGGGCACACGGTTCGTCAGCCGAGCACTCACCTTTTCTCTGTTGGTAACGCTAGAACAGGGGCTTCAACTAATGCATGTTTTAATTTCTCAAAACTGGATTGGCATTTGGGAGTCCAATCATACTTCACGTTCTTCTTAGTTAAGGCCGTTAATGGAACAGCAATCTTAGAGAATCCTTCTATAAATCTTCTGTAATATCCTGCAAGTCCTAGGAAACTACGGATTTTTGAAACATTCTTAGGTACAGGCCAATCTCGAACAGATTCCACCTTTGAAGGATCTACTTCTATTCAATTCTTTGAAATAATATGACCTAAGAATACTACTTTGTCAATCCAGAACTTTGAAGCGACGTCGTGTTGAGATTCAGCAGGTGGATTAGTGTTGATGACGTCATTGGTGACGTCATCATATTCAGCAGATGGTTTAGTTGTTGATGACGTCATCGGTGACGTCATCCAGTCGCAAGAATCAGCAGGTAGCTTGCATCCAGACGCAAGAGGAAGCGACGTCGTAGAGGAGATCCAGTCGCAAGCTACAGTGCAATCAGCAGATGCTATTTGGAGATTAGCAATTGCAAAACGATGTCGTTTACATAAGTTGATACGACAGCGTTTTGCTCTTGCGCTAAAGATTCAGCAGGAAGACTTTGCGTTGTTATTTCAGCAGTCGAAGCTACAGTGCATCCAGTCGCAACGCAAAGATATCCAGTCGCAAGATGAACCAGACGCAAGCAACAGCAGCATCCAGTCGAGAGCTTATTTGTATCAGCTGTTGCTACTGAACCAGTCGCAAGCCTTGCATATTCAGTCGACTTGGTTCCCAGGCGCAAAGAATTGAAGAAGAAGCAAAGCGCAGCAGTCGAAGTAGTTAAATCAGCAGCGAAGCAGTAGACGTATTATCAAAGGTGGATGTCAACTGCTGAGCTCATTTCAAATGGCGAAAGCGACAAGGGACCTGCAAAAGAAAAGGACGCAAGTACTGTTCCCTTGTCGGTACTGTACAGAGGAGCGTTGCACTGAAATGGAAAGAAGACAAGATAGCCAGCTGCAGTAGTTTTGGAAGCTTTCCAACGGGAAGATATTCAACAGTGGCTATATATTCAAGGCAACGCCCATTGAAGAAGCGTTCGAGCTCAGGAGAGTTAAAGTGCAAATATTGCTGATAGAGAGCAACCCTGAGTGTTCGTTCAGTTGGTGCATTTACAATACTGTGGGAAATATACATTGATTACACAGTGCACCAACAGAGGGAAAAGAAAAGAAGATGAAGCAGTCGACAATCATTCTTGATAGGAGCTTACTGTGTCGACTGTTAAATCTAGATTAGCTTGTATTAGAGCATTTCCCTCGTGTGTGAGAAAAACAGAGAGTTGAGCGTTCATTGTATCAATCTCACACACCCGGATTCATTCACAACTATCTGTGAATGAATCTCGAAATATGTTCACAAATACCGTCCAAGCATGAAGACGTTAAACTCTTGTGTATGTAGTTAGTCACACAGTTGCGGCTGATGTGCAGTTACGAAGTAGTGGATCCTTCCGAGGTGGAAGAAGGGGAGATGTAGGATGTTGATATCCGAACTTCCATAAACAAACCTGCTGGTCCATTCCTTTAAACTTTTAGCATTCGCATTTTACACTTAGCATCGCATAGCATTTCAGCAGCACACACAAGCACAAGTCTCGAACAGATTTATGTTGTACATAAATCTGTTTGAGTTGTTTTAAAATATAGGATTCAGTTCTGGTATTTTCCGCATGATTTTTAAATCATACCAGATCTGCTTTCCGGTGCTCAAGCTTTGATTTTTAGTGTTCAAGAACAACGAGCTATTGCAGCTCCAGTATCAGCAGCGAGCAAAATTTCGAATGGTTTTCAAACGCGCTCTTGCTGCTGATCTTTTGATCCTAGTTTTTAAACGGACCAACAAGTGGTATCAGAGCTTTGTGCTTCTGGTGCCCATTTGAAGGGGCACACTGGATCGTCAACCAGGCACTCACCCTCCCTGGAAACCATCTGTTGTCTAATCATAATCTGAAAAACTTTTCTAAAACTTTCTTTCTTTCTTCTGTTCTTTCTTTCGTAAAGCCTGTTTTTCTTTTCTTTTCTGGTACGGTTTACTGGTTTTCAATGTCTAATGATGTTCTGGGACTTTATGAGAATTCTCTGTAAAACTTGCCAAGATGAAAACTGAACAAGGTCACTCGAAACTTTTCGAATGAATAGAATTAATCTTTTGAATTGAAGCGGAAATGAATAAGGAATTGAAATATGTACTTTCTGTATCAATCGAAGAAGAATCGAAGGCTAAAAAGACGAAATCTGAATTGTGTATAAGTATCTCAACGAAGAAGAATGAAATCAGATTCTGCCTGTTAGTCAACTCAGATGTCAACGAAATAAAGATCAAATAGAGTCGTTCAGATGGCAATGGTCAATCAGATGTCAACGATTTTAATTGAAATGGTCAAAAATAAGTAATCTGAACTCAAACTTAGAATCTGTCTAACATAGAAATATCAGCTTTTGGTTTAAGAACCAATTTCAGACTTTACCATATGAACATACATGACAACGAAAGAATACCTTCCTCTAAAGACTTCGACATATCTTATGAAACTTCTGGAAAAGGATAGATAAGCTACTTGTAAGCTACTTCGATGAATGAATCACTGAAAACTTCAGGAATTCATTAGAAGAACATCATCAAAACATTTTCTAAATCATCTTTGAATCAAAATACAGTAACTCAACTTCTTTCGAAAACAGAGCATGAACTTTCTGGTTTTGAAGAACAGCCGAAGCCATCTTCCTTTCTCTAAAATCTCATATAATCGTGCAAACAAAATTGAATATATGCTTTCTATTGAGTGAGCAAGAAACAGAGTTTACTTGCCTGGTATCTTTAACACAAGAACAGCATAATTCTAGCAGAGTTCTACGCACCTCCTGTTTCCTTTAAAAACACTTTGAAAGATTTCTGTTCGGTTTCTTTAGAAAGAGCACCGCCTCAATATGCTTTTGATTTGAAAGTAATGATGCATGAAGCAGCTCAATGTCCTATTTATATGATTTACAAAGTCTAAGGAAGGAAAACACGTTTAATCAATATGCTCAAATACACTAGAAGCATACCCTGTTTTAAGATAAATATGCACAATGAAATCCGAACTTCTTTTTAGTTAAAAAAAGGATTCATTTGGCTTGTAGAAATCAACTAAACCTCTGCTATAATCGTATTCATAACATATGAATATCAATCCATAATAAAATGAAGATTGAATATCGTGCAAGAAACAAAATAAAATGCACGTATACATGAAATCTGGTATTTAGCCTTTAACTAAAGAAAAGCTAATCAATGCATAGGCAGAAATCTGAAACATGATCAATTCGAAGATTGAAAACAAATAGAATTGTAATCCCTCAAATCTCATAATTCTTAATTGTGGACTTCTAAAAGATCTGGTCGTTACAATCTACCCCCCTTAAAATAATTTCATCCCCGAAATTTACTTAAAGAAATCTGGGTAGTTTCTCTGCATATCAGATTCCACTTCCCACGTTGCTTCTCTTTCTGAGTGATTTGTCCATTGCAATTTGATCATTGGGATTGTTCTGTTTCTCAACCTATGATTTTCTTTTGCTAAAATCTTTTTTGGATTTTCTTCGTAAGTCAAGTCTGGTTCTAATTGCATTGGTTCAAATCTGATTACATGCGATGGGTTCGCAATATATTTTCTAAGTGCAGAAATATGGAACACGTTATGGACAGTAGACATCTGAGGTGGTAGCGCTAATCGATACGCTAATGTTCCAATTCTTTCTAAGATCTGGAATGGTCCAACATATCTGGGGCTTAACTTCCCTTTCTTTCCAAATCTCAAAACACCTTTCATTGGGGAAACTTTGAGGAACACATGATCTCCGATCACAAAATTTAGATCTCTTCGATGAGCGTCTGCAAAACTTTTCTGTCTACTTTGTGCAGTCTTCATTCTTTCACGTATTCTCTTAATTGCTTCTGAGGTCTGTTCTATAACATCAGGACCTATTTCATTTCTTTCACCTACATCATCCCAAAGAATTGGTGATCGACACTTCCTGCCGTACAGAGCTTCATATGGTGCCATTTCTATCGATGCTTGATAACTGTTTTTATAGGTGAATTCAATCAATGGTAACTTAGAATCCCAACCTTCTGAAAAATCAAGAACACTAGCCCTTAACAAAACTTCCAGTATTTGAATTACTCTTTCCGATTGCCCATCGGTTTGAGGATGGAACGCTGTACTGAAAATTAGTTTCGTTCCTAAGGCTTGGTGTAAACTTTTCCAGAATCTCGAAGTGAATCTGGGATCCCTGTCTGATACTATAGAACTTGGAATTCCGTGAAGTCTGACTATTTCCTTAATATACAACACTGCATACTTATTCAAATCATAAGTTGTCTTTACAGGAAGAAAATGAGCAGACTTAGTTAATCTGTCAACTATTACCCAAATTTCATTAAAACCCTGAACTGATCTGGGTAATCCTACAACAAAATCCATTGCTATGTTATCCCATTTCAAAACAGGTATAGGAAGTGGTTTTAACATTCCTGTAGGCCTCTGGTGTTCTTCTTTAACTTGTTGGCACGTTAAACATTCTGCAACAAATCTACAGATGTCACGTTTCATCCCTGGCCATCAAAACAGAGCTTGCAAATCTTTGAACATCTTTGTTCCGCCTGGATGAATTGAATATGGCAAATTGTGGGCTTCATTAAAAATCTCTTTGCGCAAATTTTCTGTGCGCGGTACCCACAATCTACCTTGATATTTCACAATTCCTTCTTCTACTGTATACAGATTTGATCCTCTATTTTCGTCTTGTTTCTTCCATTTCTGGAGTTGATCATCCTTCACTTGTCCTTCTTTGATCCTATCTTTAAGTGTCGATTGGATCGTAAGAACTGATAACTTAGAAGCACTTTCCTTTCTAATTATCCCAAGTTCAAATCGATTAATCTCTAACGCTAGAGGGATCTGAACTGAAATCTGTCCTAGTCCCACTCTTCTTCTACTTAATGCGTCTGCTACCACGTTCGCTTTTCCTGGATGATAACTGATTACACAATCGTAATCCTTAACCAATTCAAGCCATCTTCTCTGTCTCATGTTTAATTCTTTCTGCGTAAAGAAATACTTAAGGCTCTTATGGTCTGTAAAAATTTCACACTTTTCACCGTAAAGATAGTGTCTCCAGATCTTTAAAGCGAAAACTACTGCTTCTAATTCAAGGTCATGCGTAGGATAATTCTTTTCATGGATCTTCAATTGCCTAGAAGCGTAAGCAATTAATTTTCTTTCTTGCATTAGAATAGCTCCTAACCCTGTCTTCGATGCATCGGTGTAAATCACAAAATTCCCTTTCTCCGTTGGTAACGCTAGAACATGGGCTTCAACTAATGCGTGTTTTAATTTCTCAAAGCTGGATTGACATTTGGGAGTCCAATCATACTTCACGTTCTTCTTAGTTAAGGCCGTTAACAGCAATCTTAGAGAATCCTTCTATAAATCTTCTGTAATATCCTGCAAGTCCTAGGAAACTACGGATTTCTGAGACATTCTTAGGTACAGGCCAATCTCGAACAGATTCCACCTTTGAAGGATTTACTTCTATTCCATTCTTTGAAATAATATGACCCAATAATACTACTTTGTCAATCCAAAACTCACATTTACTAAACATAGCAAATAATTGTTTATTTCGTAAAATCTGCAAAATCTCTCTAAGGTGTTCTTCGTGTTCTTCTCTATTCTCCGAGTAAATCAAAATGTCATCTATAAATACGATTACGAATCTATCTAAGTAAGGTTGAAATACTTGATTCATTAAGTCCATAAACACTGACGGCACATTCGTTAATCCAAAGGGCATAACTAAAAATTCAAAATGGCCGTATCTTGTTCTGAAATCTGTTTTGGAGACATCTATTTCTTTAACACGTAACTGGTGATAACCAGATCTCAGGTCTATATTGGAAAATATAGCAGCTCCTCGAAGTTGATCAAATAAATCGTCGATCCTAGGGAGAGGGTACTTATTCTTAATCGTTAGTTTGTTCAAGTCCCTATAATCGATGCATAGACGCATACTCCCATCTTTCTTCTTTACAAAAAACACTGGTGCACCCCAAGGTGAAGTACTGGGTCTAATGAAACCTTTATCCAGTAATTCTTGAATCTGATCTTTTAATTCTTTCATTTCCTTAGGAGCAAGTCTATAAGGAGGCTTTGGAATTGGAGCGGCTTCTGGTACTAAATCAATAATAAATTCTAAGTCTCGAATGGGAGGTAAACCTGAAACATCTTCTGGAAAAATATCTGGGAATTCTCTTACAACAGGTACTTCTTCTAGTTTATTTTTCTTTTCAGGTTCTATTGATATAATGTTTACCAAAAATCCCTGACAACCATTTCTTAAACATTTCTGGGCTTTCATCGTTGATATTAGCTTTAGGGTCTTCACATAATTACCATATTTGAATGAAAATGAATTTACATCGGGTTTCTTAATAAAACAGATCTCTGCTTAAAGTCTATAATAGCTTCGTGTTTAGCTAACCAATCTATTCCCAATATAAAGTCAAATTCGAACATAGGTAATACTATAAGATCTGCATAAACAATATTACCCTGCAATTCAAGTTCTACATTTCGAATTACTCGATTGTTTACTATGTTTTCTCCTGTAGGAGTCTGAACACAATATCCTACTTCTATTTCTACCGGTTTAACAGGTAATTTCTTAGAAAATCTATCTGATACAAAAGAATGCGTTGCACCAGAATCTAATAATGCTACCGTAGGCAAGTTTTTAACAGAAATTTTACCCGTCACCAAAGTGGTATCTGCTGGTGCTTCAGCAGCAGTCATCACATAAGCCCTGCTGGTAATGAGTTGTTGTTG